>BMAW01003556.1:105488-169621 GCA_019974015.1 Nephila pilipes
TATATATATAATTAGAATAATTATTCTTTAAATTGTATGATTCTTTAAATTATTTTAGAATTATAAACTAAATTACTTAAAAAAAGTTACATTAAAATTACAAAATTATATACTTATAGAATTTTCGAATAACTGAAAAAAATTAAGCAATATATTTTTAAAAAATAAAAAAAATAAGAAAATGGAAACATATAATTCCAAATAAGTAAAAAGGGCAATCTATTAAAAAGTATATGCTTAAACTGTTGACAACGCCTGCACTAATTTACCGAGCTAGAATTTTAACTGGAGTAAACTTGAATAACTCTTATAATTAATTAGCAAATTCTTATAAATTTCTAAATATACACAGCAATTCCTGTCACTTTATCTGAAGCAGAAAGGTGTGAATATTGACATTTTGAAAACGTTCATTTCGCTCATGAAATTTATTAACTATATACCATATAGTAATTTTTAGATGTAAGGATTTTAATAGTCCGGCAATTTAATTTGCTAAATTGCTAAGCATTTTTTAATTATGAAAGAGAAATCAACTACACATTTTTCAGGACTCGAGAAGATTCTAAACTTTTTCTTAAGTATAAAGATTTTGAAGGTGGTCTGAAAATGTTTCTCCCGAAAGGTTAAAAAACAACACTCGTCAATATTCTCATACAACAAGATATTTTTCGGCTTTTTGATCCAAATATGAAAATTCTGAAACTTATATTAATGTTTTAAAACAAATGTTTCAAATTGAAATTCCATCTAAATTGCTAACTGATATGAATGGTGCTTTTTCGTCATCCAAATTCAAACATTTCCTTAGAAATTAAAATATCAAACATTCACAAACTTCTTCAGACCATCCACAAAGGAATTGAAAATGTGAAGGCAATAATGAATATATTGTAACTAAATTAATGTGTAAAGTTATTTCCTCTACTTCAAAAATTAACTGGACTAAATTTTTCAAAAAAGTGATTAATGAATATAATTTAACACGAAATTCCGTTACAAAATTTCCTCCTGCATTTATGTTATATGTCACTTTACTATATAATCCTCCTTTAATTCAAAAACAAGTTTACCCTTCAGTAGAAGAAGCAAGAAATGGAGTTAAATGGAAATAAAGAATATAGAATTAGCAGAATATATAGAAAATTAAATATTTTATATGACATATTTTTCAAAATATCATTTGAAAGCATACAATAATTTGGTCTGGTATTATTATAATATTTGTAAACGAATTTCGAAATTGCTGTTACAAATACAACAGAAAAATTAGTTACAAGAAACCTAGAAATAAATCAGTACCTCAAATAATCCCATAAAGTGTATTAAAAAAGAATTATTTTGACGTAGTTTGCAGTGTTTTTTTTCCATTTATAATGAGAAGATGTTATTAAACGAAGAAAACATTGTTCTAAAAAAAAGAAGCGAGCTTGCTAACTACTGATAGTAATTAATCAGTATCAACAGGACATGCTTCTGTAAGTAACATAGACATTTTTCACTTATATAAATACACAAGAATAATTTATATATACTATTGGTACTAACACCGTTTCATTATACAAAAAGAGTAACACTAATTTCGATTTTATTCAGAAAATGTCGTTAAGGAAACTAAAATTATATATTTTGTAATTGTTACATATTTCTAATAAAATACATATTGATATTTAAACTCTTAAATTTATGACTAAAGACGTGAAAATTAATAAAAACATAGTTATTCAAATTTACCATCTTAAACTGCGCAAAAATTCTTATAATTTGTGATTGTTGTAAAAAAAAATTACTTTTTTTTCCTTCTGACATATATTTTATATAGCTATCTGAAATATATATATATATATATATATATATATATATATACGTTCAAAATAACTCAGTATCATGTTTCAAAAAATCACTTTTTTAGTATGATCAATCATTTTTATTATAAGTTATAGCATTTTCTTTACTACTTTATCGTCATTCCAATACAAACCATTTAGGACAAAACATTTTACAACGTTTTTCTGAATTTCACTTGGTGTGTGTGTGTGAGTGTGTGTGTGTCATCAAATTTTCGATCGTTAATTTAATCAACTTCCCATCAAGCTAGATCTTTGAAATTTTGGGAATCGTTCGTACTCGCCTAACAATGCAATATTTAGACGTTTGCGACAAGTTTTAACTCATATATTGTTTTTTAAAATAATGCAGTTTAGCCCAATCACTCGGCGCAATTTGAATAATTGCCAAACTTGGCGAAATTTATTTATTTATTTTTTTTGGCTGAATGTTAAGTCCGCATCGCGGACCAATTTAGCAACATTTGGCAAAATATCGCCAAATAATTCCTGTCTCCGAGAGTTGTTTGACTAAACTGTATTCCAACCATTTAATTTACCGGATTAATTAATTTTAGTTAGTTTTAACGTTGTTATGTATTTCACTTGGTGTATGTCTGTATGTATGTGTATCAGTGTGTCATCAAATTGTCTATTGTTAATTTAACCAACTTCCCATCAAGCTAGATTTCTGAAATTTTGGGAACCGTTCTGATTTGCCTAACAATGCAATATTTAGACATTTGCGACCAGTTTTAACTAATATTTTAATAATTTTTTTAATAAACTTTGCCACCATATAAAAACGTTGGTTTTTATTTCGAATTATTTTGAAATATTTTGAAAATATGCTCGGTGTTTGTTAAGATTTCGAATGTTTCATTCCATCTTAATACTTTTCTTTACAATTTTCTATTCAATATTTAAATTAACATAGGAAATTATTTTAGAGGAATGAACATACATAGTTAACAGCACATAAATCTTTTTCATACATTTTACTGGACTTTCCACATCCAAATAATGCCTGCATAAGAAGTATAATCATATTTGAATTACTTCAAACATAGGGACTGATACACCTTAAATATCTTCCTTGCTGTTACTTTTCAAGTATTTCTATGAGTTTGACATAAATAAAAACAATAATTGATACAAATTTCTACACCACGGAATCCAGATATCCTTCATCCCTCAAAAAATTACAGGCCATTATTCTCTCTGGAAGCGAGTCAATAAATGTGAATAAATTTTAAAAATTTCACTTTAAGTTAATCAACACTTATATTTCTGATTGAACCATTCGATCAATTAAGTAATTTTCTTATTGAGATTTAACTATCCGAATCTATTAATGTATTATATTCTAGAACAGGAGAAACTTGTGATAAAATAAATTTTAGTATTACTTTAATTCCCGTTTAATTCGATAACCACGTTAGCCCAGTGACCAAGATCACGGACTTAATGACGGCGTTTTTCGTCGATTCATGGGTTCAAGATTTAATGCCTCTAAACATCCACAATGTAGCCCGAGCTGATTTATGTTAATTCTATCAAAGCTCAAACTTTTCCCATTGGTATGGTGTGTAATTTAGGAGAGGGAGTGCCAGATCAGACTTAGTACTTGTCACTTGACCTAGTTTTAAAATTATCAGGATAGTCACCAGTAGCTTCTCACATAAAGTAAATTAAAAAGAATTATTTTGACGTAATTTGTTGCACATCTTTCATTTATAATAAAGAAAAGTCGTTATTATGCGAAGGAAATATTGTTATAAAAAAGAAGCTAGCTTGCAGTGTACTGAAGATAACTAATCAGTATCAACAAGATAAGCTTCTGTAAGTAACATAGAGCTTTTTCACTTATATAAATATACTATAATACGTTATAAGTATTGCTGGTACTGATAGAGTTTCGTTATATAAATAGAGTAACACTAATTTCAACTTTATTCTGAAAATTTCGTTAAAGAAATTAAAATAACTCATTTTGTAAATGTTACATCTTTCAAAAAATACATATTGATAGATATATACTCTTAAATCAGATTTAACTTCATGATTATAGACTCTGAAAAAAAATAAAAACATAGTTTTTCAAGTTAACCATCTTGAACTGCCGAAACGTTTTTATTATATATATATATATATATATATACACGTGATGAAAATAAATAACTCAGTCTCATGTTTTAGAATATAGAATACCCTTTTCTAGTATGATAAATTACTTTTATTATGAGTTATAGCATTTTTTTACTGACTTATCGTCATTCCAACACAAACCATTTAGCTGCAAAACATTTTTTGTAATATTTTGAAAATGTGCTCGGTGTTTGTTAAGATTTCGAATGTTTCATTAAATCTTATTACTTTTCTTTACAATTTTCTATTCAATATTTAAATTAACATAGGAAATTATTTTAGAGGAATGAACATACATAGTTAACAGCACATAAATCTTTTTCATACATTTTACTGGACTTTCCACATCTAAATAATGCCTGCATAAAAAGTATAATCACATTTGAGTTACATCAAAATGACTGATACACATTAAATATCTTCGTTGCTATCACTTTTCAAGTATTTCAATGTGTTTGACATAAATAAAAACAACAATAGTTACAAATTTCCACTCCCTAGAATTCAGATATCCTTCATCCCTCAAAAAATGACTGGCCTTTATTCACATTGGAAGAGAGGCAATTAATGTGAATAAAGTTTGAATATTTAACGTTAAGTTAATCAACACTTATAATTCTGATTGAACCATTCGATAAATTACGTAATTTCTCATTAAGATTTAACTGTCCAAATTTATTAAAGTATTATTTTCTAGAACAGGAGAAACTTGTGATAAAATAAAGTTTATTATTACTTTAATTCCAATATATATATATATATATATATGCTGTAACTGAAATTAAATAACACATTCTGATATTCGTAAGTGTGAGTTTCTGTTTTGAATATGATGGATAACTTTTGTTCTGTATTAGCAGCACATTTTATTACCTTACAGTCAGTCGAGCCAAAAACTTTGGTCACAAAACATTCTGTAAAAGGTTAAGGTCAGTACGTTCTATTTCTCAAATTGGTTATACTCTGTTCTTACTTTTATTTTTGAATTTTATTTTTTAAACTTAATACTTCATTTTTGAAAATTCGTTAAGGTTAGTTATATAAGGAATAGAAGCATACATCAGTAACAATATATAAATTACCACACTCGTTCTTTAAAATTGTGTAAATTGTATATAAATTAAAATCATATATTTTAAATTGAATTAACGTATGATCACATTTTTCTTTTTCATGTAACAGTCTTTACAAAATAGCACAATCCCAGAATAAATACCGTTACCGTTTCAGTTGTGCAAACAACTGAATTCCAGTATTTGATTGTATAAATAACGTCCGCACATTTATTACAAAACAAAACTATTTTTAAATGAGCGAATAGACCTGGTAAGCGTGAACCACTGTAACAAGATAAGGACGAAACTTTACAAAAAAAACTCTCTCAAAAAACCCTCGAAACTTAAACTCTCCACAGATAGATCATGTCTGTGTAGGGAGTCTTGTCACATTTCACTACATTAACGTGGCGTCTGATATACATTAAATTCTTAGTTAAATCCTCCAACGGAAGTGGGGCGGAAATTTACTAATTGAATGCCAATGATATATTCGCCACTCAAAGGGTTTTTTATTTGGATAACTTTTGGCATACTAGATCACTTTTCAATTTTTTTTAAACCTTTCTTCAATTTTAATTACGTTTAGGAAAAATATATTCAAATTAATATATAATCGTTTGCTTTAATTTTAATTACATGTAACTAACATAATATTCAAATCAATAATTTATCGTTTTCTTTGATTTTAATTACATGTAGCTGATATAATATTTAATTTAATAGTTTATCGTTTACTTTAATTTTATAATTACAATTAGCTTAAATGCATTCATTTTAATAAATTATCGCTTTCTTTAATTTTAATATTGGAAAAGTTTACTATTGTCCACTTCTTGAAGCTCCATCTCTTATTTTAATTCTTATATTTAATTGAGTAATTTAATAATAATGAAAAAAAAAGGCAACTTGGGTGGCTAAATCTTTTCTTTGCAAAAATTTGCATACGCCATTTTTCATTCTTTTTGTTTTGTCACTTGGTCAACAAAAAAAAATTTTGAAGCCCTTGGGCACCCCCCCCCCTCTGATTTTTTTTTAACTCTAAGTGCGACATTAAAAAAAATCAGTGCAATTTTTCACACACACATCGAAAACCAAAAATATTTCATCCCTGAACGAATGGTATCCGATACTTTACATATCTTCACCAGGATGAAAGTTTGAACTCAAGAAAATAAATAATTTGACCAATTTTTCAGTGATAAAACCATAAAGACACATAGCATAAATTGAACAAATCTAATAATACATTGTTTTCTGTAAGAAGATAAATCGTTATAAAAAATATTATTATGATTTTTATTTCAGCTTAATTCGGTGGAAAATCATTTCTTATAACAAAATGATTTAAATACATAACATTTAAGAAAAATTGAAACTTTGTTTATATATATAGCAGTCCATAAATGTTGCCCTGTAAGTATATCTACCCTTTACCAGAAGTACTGCGCTTTATTTAAACTGGGTCTGCTTCCCTTTATTAACATTCTGTGGACGATTCAAGATGTATCACTAAGGAAATTGTCGAAGGACATTGACTTGATAATTCTTGATCTCTCACGAGAATGGTCTATGCCATATTCAGCCCAATTTATCCGAAGAACTCTGCAGAGTCTTAGTGGTAACTACTTCAACATCGCTTTATGAACCTGACCTAGACGCAAATTATTTTCACATTTCCCTTCTTCCTAAACTGCGCAACAGGAATTCGGAACATAATTAGTAGAGAAAGTAGATCAAATACAGTCACTAACATTAAAATTTGCACATCAAGAAGTAATAGTGGTATTGTTAAGAAACTTGGCAAGAAGGTATGTGTCAAACACATATGTGAAAAAGTAGAAATGCAGCGTGATTGCTCATTTCTTAATGCAAACCGAGGACGTTGAACTTCTTTCTCCTTGGATATTAAAACAGATAACTCTAGGGGTTTTATTTACTTATTTTTATTTTTTTACGTGTATTTAATCTGCTGTAGAGAAGAAAAAAACCGGGAAACAAACCTCATGTTCCTGCAACTAATGATTTGGTTTCTGGAACAAAAAAAAATAAGTCGTGTTTCTTTTGTGAAAGAGTCAATAATTTTCATAACTTTTAAAGAACCAAAAGTGCCTTTTGAGGAAAAATAAGTTATTTTAAAGAAGAATGCTTGCTTGCCCTGTTTAAAAGTTGGGCACGATTCTAGAAAATACAAATCTAGAGATGAATGCACGATTTATTAGAAGAAAACATTGGAAAATGTTTTATCAATAACGCAAAACCTAACACCGCAGATAATCATAGCACTGATGGAAATATAGAGTTTTTAAATTAAAGTGAACCGATAATTAGTTTTTTCAAACTCTACTAATATTAACTGAGGCAGATGGAAGGAGTAAATGTTAAGAGCGTTATTTGATACAGGATCAAAAACATCGTATGTTTTGAAAGCTACGATTAATCAAATAAAAATAACTACAGAACGAAGCGAAAATTTAAAGCATTTAGAATTTGGTGGTGTTAGTTCCGAAAATAAACATAATTGCTACAAACTATCCGTAAGCAATTTAAGGAAAATTTGTTCTTGTAAGATACAAGTTTCGGAAAATAATATTATTTATGGTTATAATCCTAGCATACAGAAGGGTCTACGGATCAAGCAGCTACAAAACTGAAGTATCCAATTCAATGATGTTGGAAAAAACTCGATACCAAAAGATTTGTTTATAGGAGCTGATTCTTCAGGAAATCTTTTCATAAGAAATATATGTCCTTTATCATCGAATTCCATTCCTAATGTAATTTATTGTGGTTGGAGTGCAATGGGAAAACCGAAGGCTATTTTCAAGAAATACTACTCGAAATCTCTTTTTGTCCGAAGTAAGCACACTTCAGGATTGTGGACACTAGAAACTATTTGTATAATGAATCCATGTGAGACAGAAAGCTCAAAAGATTTAGAAAGTAACGTCTTTGATTATTTTCCAGAAGTGTAAAATTTGACGAGTATGGTAGATATGAGGTCAAACTTCCCTAGTTACGCAACTTATTGAACTACCTACAAACAGAGATATTGTAGGGAAAAGTCTTTTCCATTGGTAATAAATTGTTAAAAATCAATCTATTTAAATGTTATAATGTCTTTGAAGAGTGGAAGAAAGATGGTTTTTAGATGATTATGGAGAGGTTCCTGATCTATACCAACCCATTGAGGGATACTTAAGAATTACTCCAACAACAAATTACAGCAAATTTTTGTCGCTTCATGCATATAGAAAGGCAATCTTTCAATGAATGACTATTTGATAAAGGATCCAAATTTATTACAGGTGATACCTTCAGTACTTATAAAATTACGCGTGAAAACATTTGGAGTTGTATCAGACTTTTAAAAGGTATTTTTTTCAAATAAAGTTTGCTTAAGGAAATATAAAATACTTGAAATATCTGTGGTTGAAAAATGAAACCCGATATGGTGGTAGAATTTATGAACATGACAGAGTAGATTTTTAAGTAAATTGCAGCATTTTTCTAATATGTTCTGTCATCCATCATCGTTTAGGCGAGTATTTCTCTACTCCTTATGATACTGCTGAGAAGTTAAATACTTCATTTTACGTGAAAAATTGAGTGACTTTGGTAAATTCATAGTAGGAACCGTATCAATTTATTGAAGATTCAAACAAGCTTATGGCACAATCCAAGTTTAACCTTAGAGGCTGGGAATTCTCTGAAGATGTAATTCCATTAAAAGGTCCCAAACCAACTCCTGTGCTATGACGTTTGTGGGATAAAATCAGAAAATGTTTTTCTTTTCTTCTTGTGATAATTCTTTAGTGGAAATGACTCCGGATACAATTACTAGACGTTTGATTTTATCTTATAGTAATAGAGTTTTTGAAACAATTGGTTTTACAAGTCCAATCTCTTTGCAACCTAAAATATTACTACAAGAGAGTTGGTGATCGAAAATGAGCTGAGATTTGGAAATATCCATGGATATGAAGCAAAAGTTTCTTAAATGAATTGAAGGTATGAAAAGGTTACATCTTGTGAAAAGTTCGATAAAAATTTTACTGAGCAGTGTATCTTCTTTTAGCACTCATGTACTTAGCGATGCTATTGGCGTTTCAAATACAACGGTAGTATTCCTCCGATTTCAATCAGTTCATAAACCCTCTGCGCGACTACACTGATTATCATAAATTAAGGAAAATTCACAAAAATCGCGATAACTCAAGAAATTACACATGGAATTTTATGAAACTTACCCACAATATACAACACATAGTAAGGTATTAAACAACATAAAAAGAAATTATCAGACATTAATAGTAGTATAGAAATTAGCACATGTATAAAATAAACAAATTGGAAGTATCGGTTTGCAATAGAAAAAGTACCTTTAATATGGAATATGATTGCCTCTAGAAGCAATACAGCACAAACAGCGATGTGTGATGCTTTCAATTATGCGGTCTATCAGTTCAATAGGAAGTGAGAGCCATTGCTCTTGTAAAGCAGATGCAAGCGCGGCAAGGGTCTGAGGGGGCGGATTGATGGCAGATACACGCCTCCCTAGAGCATCCCAAACGTGCTCGATAGGATTCAAGTCCGGGGATCGAGCTGGCCACTCCATGCCGTAATTGTTTCCTGTTGAAGATAATCATCAACAATGCGAGCTCTGTGTGGTCTTGCATTATCGTCCTGTAACAGGAAGCAATCACCAATCGCCCCGGCATATGGGCGCACATAAGCATCAAGGATGTTGTCTCGATAAACCTGAGCATTCACGGTTCCCCTTGGAAAGACATGGAGGTCTGTGCGCCCTCCTAAGGATATGCCTCCCCAAACACAGACACTGCCTCTTCCGTATGCATCTCTTTCACGGATGTTTGATGGATGATAACGGGTCCCAGGTTCTCTCCATATCAAATAACGTCTACTGTCACTTTCTAGACTAAACCTGGACTCATCCGTAAAGAGAACAGGCCTCCATTGATCTGACGTCCAGTGGACATGTTGTCGGGCCCACTGCAAACGGTCTCTCCTATGGCGTGATGTGAGCGGCACGCAAATGGCTGGTCGTCTCGCATACAGACCACCTTCGTGGAGCCTTCTGTGCACAGTTGACGTTGACACCAACCTTCCGGTGGCTGCAGCAAGAGAGGATCTAAGATGTGTCGGAGTAGCGGTTCTATTCCTGCGTGCACTTAAAGTCAAATATCGGTCATCGGCACTGGTCGTAACAGTTGGCCGTCCTTGACTGAACCTCCTAGATGCCGAATCTGTGGTTTGAAATTGCCTCCAAAGTCTATGAACCACAGATGGACTCACATTTAGCCATCTGGCCACTTCTGATTGACTCTGCCCTGCCTCTAGTCTCCCGATGGCTCTCCATCGTAGTTCTTCAGGCAAATGATGCCTAGAGGTCATTATTACGAATTGGCTATCTCAGATTTTCAATGTCGCAATCACAGTATAATTTGTGTGCTTTCTCTCAAACTTGGACTTTTATGCTCCAGGCAGATGACGTAAGCCGAGTGCAGCGTCACTAATTTGCATATTGCAATTTTACTCAGCTACTCTTAGTGGACAACATATGCAAATTTTGCACGGTTTGGCTTACTTTTGAAAGAGTTATCGCTATTTTTGTGATTTTTCCTTAATTTATGATAACCAGTGTATTTATCTGCTAAGTCTAAAATAGGTTCATTAAGACACATTTATGTACTGAGACTAAAACTGCTAGCCTATCGCTTTTGGTTCTAACCTTTAATATCGTAGACGTGTTTTGGGAAATAACTGCTTGTACTATGAAATGTTAGTATCTTATGTGATTGTGAAGAGATCGTAAATCGCAGATCTCTCACGTACTTTTTCGGAGATCCGTATGAACTCATTTCTTCTCATTCTATCAGTCTTTATCCAAGATATTTCGAAGGTGTTATTCACGGATTTGAGTAAACTGGGTACTACCGATGTTAAAAAGCGTCTGAGATATCAACAAAGTCATAGACAAGACTTAAGAAACACATTCAAACGTGAATACTTAGGCATCTTACTTTAACCACGAGGGAAAAATAAACCTATTGAAGTAAAACCTGAAGAAACTGTCTTAAATGAAGATGATTCAAAGAAAATATTACTGCGGTCAATTACTAAATTTCTTGAAGTTTATCCAAATAATGATAAACCGTTAGAAAAATGCAATTTAAAACGCTAAGTGGTGAAAGTGTACGTCCCGTTTGACGGATTTATCCTTTTGAGATCCAGTGCACGGATAAAGAAGGGCATCCTACTGGAAAACATTTCACAACAATAAATGACAGAACTGAAAAAGTGCCCTCAAAAAATTTGAGCAGTTAAACATTTTAAATTATTTGTACCCTTTTGGCTAATATTATAATACTAATAATACTAGCCAAAATGGTTCAAACTTTATTTACAATAGGATTATTGACGAATAATCAAATTAGGAATAAATTATATAACAATTGAGTGTGTGATAAATTTCATAATCTAAAACATTTAAAAGACAATTAGGAGAAGAATTCCTTAAACATATTTATGACTACAATTATTTTTATTTCAGTTAAAAAGCATCAAGAAGTAAACGTTCAGGGTTGTTTTCCTTTTCCAAAAACGTTTTTATTTACATTATTTCATAATATTGGACGATCAATTGTATATATTTTTGAATTTGGCAATATTTCAAAAATGATTAGAGTTTTCTTTTTGAAAAAAAAGAAGTAGTCGTTTTGAGTGTCAAACGCTTGAATAATATTTTTAATCGTTAGAATATCAAACACTTCACAAGCTATATTTGAAATCCGAAGATTTCTAGAAATCGATTAGATTTTTCTAGAAATCGGTTAGATTTCTAGAAAGAAAACAATGCATTATGAACAACTGGCAGATTTCAAAACAGTAAGAATTATAGGATGCTGGACACCGATTGGTCAGTTCGGAAAATCGCTCATCACCTAAGCTGTTCTGGCTTTACGGTGAAAGATATGTTGGAACCACTGGTCACTAGACAGGTCTGTAACACAGCGATTAGGCTCAGAATGCATACAACTGACCAATATGACCAATATTATAGAAAACTGTCACATCATATGACACACTCTCAAAGCGTCTTCTGTCTCATTGTGCATCTATACATAGGTAAGAACTCTCACTATCGAGCTCTGTGCCAGTCCATATCTTCCCAAGGTGCTTGGCTAAAGGACTTTTGCTGCCACTGCGTCCGTTACGTGTACTGCCATTGATACCCGCACAATTTTCTTTTAAATACAAATTCTTTTAGAACTTCTGTAAGATTTGATAAACGTTTACTTGATACATTTATGTTTTTATTCAATAATTTCTTTTAGATACACCGACATTATTTATAGAGAAACAGGAATCTCATCAATTTTGAATAATGGAATAAAATTGAATTTATATATTTATTTTAAAATATAAACATTCGTATTTTGCTGATAAGTATTTTAAAAGTTGGCCTGCGTAGAAAAATTAATTCTATTTAGGTACGATACTTCTATGAGAATTGAATTTTAAAAACATTTGCTACATCTTCAATAAAATGAAGACAAAAGTAAATTGTTCAATTTCAATATAAAATTTAAATTTCAGTATTAATATATATATATATATATATATATATATATATATGTGTTAAATTTCAATTATGTTACAGTTTTTAACAGCGAATATCACTTAGAAATGCAGGATTAAATACATGGGTTCGATTCCTGATTTCACATTTGACGTACATAAGGTATAATGATTTAAATACACTAGATGTAAAAAGGAGAATGAGCATTTAAACAAGATTTTTAGACTACATGCTGTTACGGAGATAATGAACAACGTTTATTGTCCCTTTGTGGGAGTTCCTTACCGATATCGATAACTGATTGCAAAAGTTTCAGTTCATCTAAAAATTCCCCTTGTGATAATTTGTGAATTTATTATACAAAAACAATAAATTTGAAAACAATTTCTTTCATACTTATGAGAACAGCCACTTTTAACATAACGTAGAAAACATTTTACGCTTATATTTACGACAAATGTTCAAACCAGCCGTCCCTTGCTTGGACGTAAAGCTAATATTTTTTGCGCATAATTCAAGAAAAGCGTGTCAAGATGCTTCTGGTATTCTTTGAGCAATGGTAATTTTCAGATACTCTAACGTTTAGAATCTATTTTTACTAACTTTATTATTTAAATATCTTCACAGTAAAAGGTCATGAAATGCCTTGAATAGTGGAAATTGGTGGCTAAAAATATTTTGAAAGGAGTCCATCCCTAAAAATGATCTTAAAGCATGATATATGATATGGACGTATTGCATCATCTGCTTTGAACCAAGAAAATCGTTCCTTTGATCTGAGCATCCCCACACCATTTACTTTGTTGTTATTTAAAGAACGAAGTTTTAAAAAAGTAATTAGCAAAACAGATTATCAGAAAATTACCATTACACAAATAATGCAAGAAATTACCATTAGTATCATGAAACGCGTTTATAAAAAATGTGCAAACGAGATCATCTTTACTTCCTAGAAACGGGTGGACATTTTGAATATCTGTTGTAAATGTAAGTTTAATTTTTTTTCTATATTATTTAAGAAGTACTTTCCACCATTCGTATACAAATAATTATTTGTACATAATAAATCATTGAGTATTAGAAAATTTGCTTATTTATTAAATAGTAAAACACTTTTTTTGAGAAAAAAATGTGTTTAACCTTTTCAAAAGAAAAGTTCTCAAGGGAAGAGAAATATTATAAATGTTCACGATAACAAATTTTATGAAACATAACCACATGTCAGCCATCTTGAACATTTTTTTAAAATATTTTGTCCCGTTTGATGTAGAAAATATTTTTGAGTGATAACGCAACAATTAAAAACAAGGTACTGTTAATGAAATAACGCTTAGAAAAAAAGGGAAAAAATACACTTCTTAAAATATTTGTTCTTAAAATAATCGGAAATTAATTCCAATTACATGACATTCAGAATAAATAAACATAGAATAAGAAAACCATGATTGCGCTCGAATAAATTAGTTTTCAATTTCAAAAATGAATTTAATGTTTAAGAAAGAATAATGAGAATTTGTTTATATAAAATAATTATTATTGTTTCGAGACTTATGTTTACTTTGTGACAGCTGTCCAGAAAAGCAATGTATTTGCTATAAATTTAGATATTCGCTGCTTAATTAAAAGTATATGTAAACATCTTAGAATTCGTAAATTTCATTTAATTGTTTTGTATTCGTTTTCCTACAGCCAGCTTTGTTATAAATTTTTATTGTGCGTCTTCACTTTTGGATATAATTATGTGAAACGGAGTTCTCCATAAGAGGAGAAGCCTGGATGTTTCTTATTTAACACAATTAAAGAAAGGTTTGAAATATATCAGTTAATTTCACTTTAGGACCGTAAAGGTTATTGAATTTTTTCTTGAAAGTCCAAAACAAATAGTTTTTTTTAAAAGAAGTGGTCAACCAATATTGAAAGTATTAGTTCCAGTGCTCAAGTACGTCACATGACATCTTGATTTATCTTTGATTCAGGATATTCATATTTTTCAGGAAGTTTCTTGACATATTTATTATTAACTTTGCTTTCAAAAACAATATCAGGGCCAGGAAATGAATAAATGTTTCTTTCTTCTCACAACAATACTCAGAAATGTTAATCAACCAGAACAAGAATAATTTGTGTATCTCGTTATTGTGGTTATCATCACATTCATAAGCAATGCCACGGTTAATAGGGATATATCTTATAAAAATGAACAGCTTACGATTGAAAAATACGCCGTATGAGCTGTCGTCCCTCTATTAAATTCAACACCTAACCAAAGTGAAATATTTAGCTCCTGCGGACTTAACATGCATCATCCTCGCTACTCAACAGGTAAACAATTAAGAGAATTAACTGTAATGACTCATCATTCCCTACAACGATCGCTAATGAGACACTAGCACAGACGAACTCAGATACTTATTACTCATTACAATTCATCTTATATTGGTAGTTCATGGAGAAACTGGGTTTTTAGTGTTTTTTTTTTTTTTCATTTTTATTTATTTATTTATGTATTTTGTGGTAGAGCTACGGATCTATTTTGAATGAGTCTTCTGATAATGATTTTCGTCAAAGACAAGTCTTAATTAACATGTTTACCAAAGCATTTAAAATTCTTGCAACGTTTACACTGATATTGGTACCCCATGTATTCGAAAAATTCCAACTTATTCCTCAAATCCCAAAATTAAACGGCTTAGAAATATTCCTGCTCTTAGGGTCCATGGTCTCTATCTCGCTGCCGACGGTTTTCGTCCATTCTTATGCCAATAAAGACCCACCGTGAAGTCGCAGGTGATACACTTTAAATCAGTCGAGGCCCCAAGTAATCCAGTTGGCCTAGTGTGGAGGTTAGGAAAGGAGTTACTAGCTTAGGTATCGACCCCTTCCCTTGACCGAGATTTAAAATTACGTGCCTTCGTGTTCGAACGTAGCCTTCGTGTTCGAACGTAGCCTTCGTGTTCGAACGTAGCCTTCGTGTTCGAACCACTAGTAGCCTTCGTGTTCAAACCACTAGTAGCCTTCGTGTTCGAACCACTAGAGCCTTCGTGTTCGAACCACTAGAGCCTTCGTGTTCGAACCACTAGTAGCCTTCGTGTTGTTTCTAGCACGACGTTAATAAAAACCAAACCAAAACCAATTCTTCTCGTATAAATGCGCGCTTTTAAATTCTTTCCAAATGTTTCATATTATTTTGATCCCCCTTAGTGGATCATATTCAGTATAGTTGTTTTAACACTTGTTCTCTAAAGTCAAGCGCCTGCTTTTTAACGTTATTGACTATAATAATGGAATTCCAACTTACAAACTATTCCAACGTGAGGTTTTTAAGCATTATCATATTTAGCATGCATCAGATTCCACTCCATGTTGGATCAACAAAGGCCTTATTATCTCTACAAGTGTGCAGTTATGTCAAGTATAGACTTTCAAGTAGAAAATGCATAAATGTTCAAATCTGAAAAACTTTCGTTTAACAGACTTTTAGTTGCATAGATTAAAGTAACAGGATAAAACGGATAAATAATTCACGTTGAAAACGATACGTACGAAATTCTTTCATCAACAATTCCGCGGTGTGTCAGGGATTAAAAAGAAATGCAACGCACAACGTTATATTAAGCGTAAGAAATAAAAATAAATCTATCGCCACAAAATATTTCCAAATCGAGAGAAATGAAATTTCGCTCATATATTCTTGGAGGAATATATTGAAAGCACCGATTGGAGAAGCGGCTACGTTTCCTGCATTTTCTTTTCAAAAATATATTACTACAGGGAACTTATGAAATTTACGAAACATTTCTGTGAAAAGGGGACTGAAAAATCCTTTCCCCTTTTACATTCCGGACAAACAGATTTTTGAATAAAAGCTTTTGGAATAATATTCATTCCGGGTCCCTTGGGGAAATTCCTGGGACAGCCTGGATAGCAACCGCTGATATTGTTATTCACGCATATGCTTCTCTGAATTAATTTTGCCATCGATTTGTGTACCAAAATATTTTCTTGTAAAACATACCGAATCCACTTTAAATGTATTGAGAACTATATTTGTTTTGGCTGATGTTATCATATCGTTTTGAAAATGTATTATTTTTTAAGTCAGTATCTTATTATTTATAAAGAATGAGTAAATTATTTTCAAAAAGGAAGATATTAATGTAAAAGGATATTATATGTCTGAAATCATGAATGTAAGATACATATAGTGGTGATTATTTATTTTGTCATATAATATAAAAATTTATTTATATTTTTCAGGTACCAAGACATGTGAGTAATTCTGAAATATCATATCTTAGACTCCTTGTTTTTGGGAAAATATATCTTTTCCAATGATTAGTAGTGCTTAGATATGTTTGTGTGCCTAATAATGATATTTTAATCATTCTGTAGAATTATAAACGTACTTTTTGTGCCATAAAAGTTTCTTTTTCCCTCTTAGTTGAATGTGAAAATACTTTGTGAGATATTTTTACATTTAGGTAAAATTTTAAGTATAACTACTGTACAATATGTTTCCAAATTTTTATGCGTCAACAAAAGTCACTTTTGCATATAGTGAGGCAATTTTATTTCTATAAGCATTACTTAAATATAAGAAATGTAATATAAGAATAAAAAGGAAAACGAAGCATTTCATATTTTCAAATGTCTATATTTTTTTTAAAAAAAGAGGAACAGTAATAACTTCAAAAAGTATTTTCACTATATTCTTTGTATTGTGTTGTATAAAAGGAATAAATTTATGCATTTACGGAATAAATTTATGCATTTACGGAATATTTTTTTCAAAAAAAAAATTGGTATCTTAATGTAAATATATTTGGAAAATCACGGCTATTTTCACCTCAATGAGAAAGGAAAATTTTGATCCAAAAAATAATTTTAAATTCCGATAGACTTATTAAAATATCGTGCCTTTAGACCCAAATTTATTTAGCTCTGCGAAAGATTCTCAAAATTTAAATTTTGTAAAAATAGCCTTAAGTTCAGTGTTTTAATTTTACGTCTCATGTCCCCGTAACCTTAAACTCACAATAATAACTTGTTGAATGTTATAACCCTAATAAGTTAGGAAATATCCACAAATTAACACAATTGCAAATTACGTAAAATTCCATTTTTATATGATTAAAATCAGAAACCAATGCACAGATAAGTTACAATAAATATATGAAAGGATTAGATCGTACAAATCAGTATCAATTAGTTTAGTTTTAATTAACGTCGGATTAGAAGCAAAATGAGGGCTATTCGCGACGGATCTCGTAATTTTGAAAATAGGTCAAGTGACGAGGACGACCTCTCCTAACTTCCACACCACGCCAAAGGGAGAACTTTGGGCCCCGACAGATTTAACGTGCATTAGCCAAGACTACACGGTGGGTCTTTGGTGGCCAAGGATCTTACACGCGACTGAACGAAAACGTTGAGTCACGAATCCGAAACTATGATTACTAGGCTAACGCGGCCCCAAATCAATATAAAATGAAACGAGAAAAACAACATATCTCGCAAACTATGTTCTACTTAGTGCATTTGATGTGTGAATTAAGAACTTAAAAATGAAACATAAAACATTTCTACACTAAAATGCCTTGCATTGGATCACAAATCAAACATTTGAAAACTTTCAAGATCCATTATCATCTACGTCGAAAGATACGAAACGAGCATCAAGATAAAATTGTTCAGAAAGATTATTTATGGATATGAGGAAGTAGGTTCTTACGGGAAAAAGAGGGTATATCATTTACTAAGGTGAAAAAATTATAATTTCAAAGGCAATGTCGGGAATGTGTAGTGAAAAAGCTTCGCTGTTAGACGTGTTAGATTATAGAATTTTACAAAAACCTCACAACAAGAATGCATGTTTTCTAGCACAGAGGAAGCACATTAAATCTGGTGAAGATCTTAAGTCTTCTCGTTAGCGTAGTGTGGTATTTTGGTGAGGGATTTACCATCTTAGATGTTGCATTCGTCATTTCATTGAGACTAAAAAAAAAAAAAAGGAAGTCCGTTGCCAATAGCTCTCGTGTTGCCTTTGAGTGTGACGTAAGTGAACAATCTCTCTCTTACGCATCCATTTCTGCGTTATCATATACCAAAACAATTGAAGCACTTGTTAATTGTAATATTATAACTAGTTTCCCAGATGTAGTATTGAAAAATATGTCAACAAAATATTATTATTATTTTTATTTTTTCCCATTTTGATTACTAAAATTATCTTCCATCTCTATATTGTGTACGTATAGTCATGAATTTAAAAAAAAAAGAAGAATAAAAGACACGTTTCTAGTAGGATGATGAAAATTGCTTTTGTCATTATTTTGAAGAAATCGTTTCTTTCTCTCTCTTTTATGAAAAATTACTCATTCTAATACAATTTTCGAGTTTCAAGGCCTCTGCTTACAATGCGTTAACAAGAGATTTAAATCAACATCCGCAGTTCATAGAAAAATAATCACATTTTTGTAAATTATTATGAAACCTGAGAAGAAATATATGTTAATTCCCACTTTAATTAATTACTAATCAGATAAGAAAAATGCTTACATCGCAACAGAGGTATTTTAAATAATTAAGAGAATGCAATCGCCCATTTTTTCATAGAATTTTCATGAATAACGTAAAAGATAGTACTGCAAATTAGTTTACTCACAGCCGAAATTTTAAAAATAAGTATAATTTTAATAAACTTTATTAATAAGTACCCAGTTTGGAAATTCTTAAAATGGTATTAAATTAGAGTTCCGCTTCGGCGAAACATTTAAATTAAAAAGTATTCTACTCTTTCTTTGAAAATTCCATGTATATTCAAAACTCTCCCTATAAAATTACGTAAGTATATTCATTTGCATTTCATGCGTGAATAGATATTACTTCTTCAAATTACCTAGGGAAGACTAGTTCGGTATGTGAAATAAATACTGGAGGGCTTTTTTCCATCCATATGCTTCTATATTTTGAACGAAATTAATATAAGCATTTTTTAATATGGGTTAGTTCTTTCATAAAGAATCGTATTTCTTAAGGTTCAAGTAGTTACTTGCATAATTATTTTCTAGATAGGAGGAAATATTAAGAAGTTTATGCATTAGAATAACTTTCGCAACTTTATGCGATTTTAGAAGATATTCCAGAAACTAATGAGATTTGCAGACATAATGCATAATGTAGAAATTATTTGATTAACAAAACGAAAGGTTTAATCAAATATGATAAATACTTTACATAAAAGTTAAGCATGTATCTGAATATCACATAAAAACGCTTTCACAAGTGTTTTATGCAAATATATTCTCATTTGTGAAAATATTATTAAATTCTTTTATGTTTTACTTAGAATCTACTCTTATTTATTGATCATGCCATGTAAATTTGTGTATTGTGAAACTTAATTGAGAAATACCATGAAATATTTTAATAATTTAATCCTTATTTACCAGTTTATATTCATTTTATCTTCTATTGCTAATACAGGCAAACAATTTAAAATAAAAAAAATATAAAAGGGACAATATCACTAAGGAAATGAATTATTAAAATATAAATTTAAGCGTAAACAGAGTTTTGAAAATAATTTTACTAAATTGCTTTTAAACCACAGACTATTATATTTGCAGACGTAAAAAACTAAAAAAAAAATCATTTGATTTTTATATTTGTGATGGGTTACTTAATATGAATATGAATATTAAGGAAGAACATATACATGTATATTTAACTTTAATTTGTTTGAATATACATTTCTATAATTTTTATTTTATTCTAGTTCTATAATATCGTAATAATTATTCACTAATATTATAAGTACAGTTGCAAGTAATTAAATCATTCGTCAAATTTCTCAATTATAATTATTTTGGGTAAATCTTTAAAACGCTCGTATTTGAGAAAATATTTATTTTTACTTACTGTTCTCGTCAGAACCTTTTGAAATAATGTTTGAGATCTAAATCATAGAATTTGGTTTGATTTTATTAATACCCATATAAAAGCAAACAAAGGGATATTGATGACGGAATTTTAATTCCGAGCGTCGTTCAAGTGACGAGGATGGCTCTGGAGAGGGTATCTCTCTCTGTCCTAACTTCCACACTACACTAATGGGAGGAATTAAATTCTTACCTGATTTAACATGCATCAGCTGCAACTACACAGTGAATCATTTCTCGAACCCAAGACTAGAAGAAATTTATAGCGTTAATTTGCATATTAATTTACTACTTTAACTAAGCAAACAAGATATTTTGTAATTTGTTTTTAAAATGCCAATTGTAATGCTTATTCCAAAAACATTTTTAATCAAAAATTGAGGTCAAAATTGTTTAATGTGCATCTTAGCTCGAGTATTACCATTGGAAGATTATATGAAAACGTTTATCAAGTGGCATTAATTAGAGCGAGATATATTGAAAATATATTTAATTTAAGAGGTAAAATATATTGTGAAGTTAATGTATTCCAATCAAATGTACCTTATTCGAGTCTGTAAGAGAGCATATACACATGCTCTCGTACATAGAAAACGAAATCTAATGATAAAGAGTAACCCATAAAATTAATAAAAAAAAAATCAATATACTTTTGCTTGTTACACTCTACAGGTACGGATGATATCAGGCAATAGTTAATTTCCAGGAAACGCTATAAGGAATTGATGGGGATCCTTCTGTTTAGGAAAAATACTTTTAATGCTTCCCTGACCTATGAGCTCCGGTGAAGAGGAACACCATCACATTCAAAAATAATCAAAAGTTCCAAATGATGAAGATGCGGAAAGACACCTTTTTCCAGCATATCCATATAAATTTTCCTATTATTATCTTTTCATCACAAAAAGAAGAATTAATTATATAGTTATGTAACAAGCTGCTCCAAGCAATCATTTTGGGTCTATCACAAACAAATTCCATCACATGATGAGGATTTTCCGAGCTCCAGATTCATGAATTATATGTATTCACTCTTCCGAACACATGGAACTTGAATTCATCAGAGAAAAATGTAATTAAAAACTGAGAAACTTTCTCAAAGTATTGCAACATATAAATAACAAAATTCAAACTTATTGGCATGTCATCTGGCTGTAAGTACAGCGTAATGTCATATTTGTAAGTATGTAAGAGAAGTTTCCTTTGTGAAACAGGATGTACATTAGACTTAGGAATACACAATCCCCGTAATACAATATGATTGATATCGTAGGATTGTTAGTGAACGCCTTGTTTATTGTTTCCATTTCTGAAATATTTTTAAGAATACCACTGGATGAGTTCGGAACAATTTGTTGTGCCAAAAATTTGTCAGATTCCTTAAAATTTTCTCGCAGGTGGAGATTTAACAGACTCCATTCTTAAGTTCCTTCATATTAAATTCACCGATTGATAGTCAGAAAACCACAGAATAGCTTATGCCTTTCCCTGAAGAGATTCAATTTTTTTTTTAAATTTTAAAGCAAGTAGCGAAGTAGTTGAAGCTTGAAATCACTGCCTCATGTTTCCTTTCTAAAATACAGATTGCTTCATTCCTTCCATTTTACGAAAGGAATAAAGCAATCGTGAGGTTAATTAACGTATTGTTTGATATTAAATTACTGTATAGTCTAATTTCAGTTTTAAAATGATCCATTTAAAAATAATACCATACTATCAACTTTTTAGGAAAGTGAAATATGAATTCCGTTCAATATTTGGTGCTTTTAGTGGAAATAAAAACAAAGAAAAACAATGTTGAACTTCAAAAATTGAGGAAAAACACGATAAACAATCAAATCGTATAAGATTATTTTACTTTGACTGAACAAATTAACATTTATTTTTTGAGTGTAATCAAATCAAATTTCGTAACTTATAAAATTGACGGTGCATTGAATACTACGCATACATTACAGATAATAACCAACTAGAGTTTTAAATATAATGAGGGTCAGAAAGTTAAGTGATGTTATATGAAATACTAGTTGTGCATATTTTTGTTTCAATAAGATTATCAGACATAAAAAAATCATGAAATATGTACGAGTATATAAGTTTTTAAGATCACTATAATTAAGGTTCTGTTTTAATATTTATAATGTTTTTAGAAATGTTCGAGCAAAAAACCCAAAACTTATTCTGCTAAATCTTTCCAAAATTCAGAATTTTTTTTGTTTGTATTTATAAGATAATTTATAACAGTTTTTATTTTTTTTTTTTCATTTCACACGATGTCTTTTTTAAGTTTTTAGTAATAAGAATTATACCATTGCATACAAACCCCTAAATCTGGCAATAATATGGTACATAATTTCTATTGTACAATTTTTCTTTTAACACATACTAAAAATTTTATTTCAGATCTATTTTATTAATGTGGAAGTAAATAGACAATATTTTTTCTTAATGAATTTTGAAAATTCCTTAATGTAGGAACTGTTTGAGCAATTAATTTTTCAATAAGATGTACATATCAAGTTGAAAGAAATTTATGCTTCGGTTTTGTTAATATTATTCTTTATACCTTCTTAACATATATTTTATTTTAGTATATCACTAAATGTTGGTCAGGTTGGGCAAATTGAAAAATCGCTCGTCATATGGGTCCAAGTGATGCGTCTTTTAGAAAATGATGGCAAGAATGGGTAAACAATTGCAGATTTCAGAGTAAAGATGGTGGCTACCCATCTAGGGCCACAGCAGATCGGGAAGACAGAGGGAATGTCAGATTAGCTGTCACAGTGCCTGATTCATCGTTATCAACCATCAGAAGTGCGACCCGCACACGAGTGTCTACCATGACCATTCACAGATGGCTGATAGAGCAAACTATACGCTCGTACCGACCGCTAAGTCACCTGCCACTTACGCCTGCACACTGTCGAGCCAGATTACAGTGGTGCTTGGCTCGATCAGGTTGGAATGATTTTGACGGGGGACGCATAGTGTTTAGCGACGAATCTCGCTTTCAACTGTTTTTCCAGACGATCATCGAAGACTTGTCTGGAGACGTCCAGGGCAGCGTGTCGATTCTGCGTTCACTATTGCACACCACACAGGCCCTCAACCAGGAATTATGGTCTGGGGTGCCATTTCCCTTGTTAGCCGGACTCATTTGGTCATCATTAGAGGCACACTTACAACACAGCGGTACGTTGAAAACATTCTGATACCTGTTTTGCTTCTGTTCCTTTTGCAGTACACTGGCCTTATTTTTCAGCAAGATAATGCCAAACAACATACGGCACGTGTTGCTATGAACTGTCTTATGAACTGTCTAGACTCATTGCAATTTCATGGAGCTATTTTTATTTTAGCGGAGCGAGAGACCAATTCCACACTGCGGGAATTACACCACTCCACCGTTGGCTACAGACTATTACATCACAATGAAGCAAGAGAGGAATAAGAAGAGCAGATAGCGTTTTTCGCTGTGTTTTTCTTTAAATACTAGGGAAAAAATCACTTAATACATCAGAGACCACAGGGTCGGAATGGAGGTACTTAAAGCGAATTTAAGTGTAGATCTAAAGTCTGGTATGGATCATCCCTACAAGCCTGGACTGAGGGAACTGCATTATCAGCTAATTTTGTAGAACGCGTGATTGGATTAATTTAAAAAAAAGGAATCGTATGAGGAAATAAGAATGAACATTATTTTGTTAAATGAGAGAATGGGAAAATTTAGTAAATTAAATTATTATGGTGATAAAATAATGGAAATTAAGTAAATTCATTACACACACACACACATATATATATATATATACTCTCAAACAAATATAAATCTTATCAACTATTTGCTTAAAAAGTATCTTTACTTTATTATGTGATTAGTATTTTTCCATTTGCTGGAATGCTTTTGCGATGAAATTTGATTTGAAAATAGTGGTATTCGACTTATTTTGATGTGATTTATTATTAATTAATGAAAGACATGACTAACTAAATTAAATAAGATATCTGTGTTCATATATTTTTAAAGAATATAGTACATGATCATAAAAACAAAAGAGTAGTACAAAATAATAGAAGATTTATATTTTTTTGCAATTAAAAGTTTATTTGCGGGCAGGTAGATTAAAAGTAACGAAGCCTTAATAGACATATCTGAATGGTAAGGGATGATGTACGAGGAGTCCTTTCGAAAACCGATGTGATTTATTTCTGATGCAAAAGTTAAATGTTAAATTATAATTCATAATGAAAGGTGAGTGCATTAGTTGTATATATTTAGCGAGTGCCACCGAAAGAGAAATGAACAGTGCTCATGTGACTAACGTCTATTAGTATGAGTGAGTGTATCTGCTGTCTGTCTGAGAGAATTTGTAGGAAATATTTATTCCCGACACCCACTTTCAAGAATACGCTAAACTTATCTAATTTCAGACATTACTTTCCACCATGAACTTAACGTAGTAACCGACAACGTTGTATAAAGAATTCAGGCCAGCAACACTTGGGTAGAATAATAAGTGCTACAATACAACCATCCCTACATCAAAAATGTGCAACAATCAAAGTTCACACGAACAAAAGGACATGTCCTTGAGGACTATTTAATGAAATTTGATTTTGATGGGATATAGACGTAGAGATAATTCGAATGTATTTAAAGCAATACACTATCAGCTGCAAGGCCTGTAATGGACAGGTGAACTTTTTGATTGGACTATAGCTTACTCGAAAAATATTGCTGAATCAGAGGAGTTATAGTTCTAGGTGGACATAATTGATGGTAAGGTTGAATGTGGGGAAACCGAACTAGGCCATGGTTCCAAGTTATCGATAAGGCGCTGCGTAATTTGATAGCGCACCAAAATGGATAGAAGTGTCATACATGGCATGGACCGTATCATCTAGTCACATTAATCCAATAATAGATTGTAAATGTTATAATTATACCTTCTTGAAAAACATTTGTATACTTTAATGAATTTCATACACTCAAACAATAATGGAATTTTCTAGGATGACGAAGCATTATGTCATTCGCCTTAAACAATTCATTATTGGTTTGAGAAGCCTTCTGGAAAATTCCAGCAAGTGATTTGGCTGTATCACTGAGCAGCCATATAAGCCCTCTAACGTATACGTTACATGACTGAAAAATCAGTTCGTGCAACATCTCTCGCACTGGCATTATTTTCGCAACTATGTACAGTGTTATAGACGGAAAAGCGGATAATTTACTTCAGAGAATTTTCAACGATTTTTTTTAGTCAATACCACGCCCGAATTGATGCACTTTACCAGCATAAGATTGTCCCAAATGATAATACGATGTAACCCATGACTTCGGAAAATTCAGTGAAAATTGTAAATAATGATATGTTAGTTGTATTTAATTTATTTTTGTATATAAGTAAGTACAAATCAAGTATAGTTTGCAGCTTTTTATACAGTCATTGTCATTATTTCACTATTTATTTTAAATGCGCATCAAACTCGTTCCAGGTTTTTTATTTTGTAAACATTTTCTTCAAACCCTTACCAATATGTGAAAAAAATAATAATCTTCTATTCAATTTTTTTTAAAATATAAGCGATATCTCAGTCCTCAGAGTCTCCTATCATTTTATGATAGAAGTAATGTACAAATCACAACATTTTTTAGAAAACATCCATTTCATTTGAGATTATTTTTAATATGGATTTGATCATTCGTATCCTATTATCATTTTATACATTCAAATATTTTCCAAGTGTTTTCTCAAAATAAAATTCTCTTTTATTGGATAGAAGTTATTCAAAATTTTTGAAAACCTCCTATTCTACTTTTACAATATATTAAAAGGTTCTTAATAATGTCTATCTTTTCAATATAACTAAACCAGTGAAATTTTAAAATATTAGATATTTTATTCAATTTTCATTAGGAGACTTAAACCTCGGCATATTTCTTGAGATAATCATATACTTCAATTACTATAAGTAAAACGTAAAGATAATTGCTTTCTACCGAATTCTGGTTAAATTTTAAATTCAACAATAACATTCCAAGTAATTGAGTCGTATATGTAACCCCATAATTTAGTCCACCTTCCTTTTCCAAGGGTTCCTCTTGACAATCTTTACTTCTGAAAAGATACCAGAAACAAATCATGTTCCAAGTTTCCTCATATTAATCTTCCAAATAATTCTTGAAGCAGCTGCTATTGATAGAAGTCTCCATTACACTCATACCACAGATCTGAAAAGAAATCAAAAGATATGTTAAAGTTTTTTGGGTCATGTTAACAAATATTTTGTTAAGTCGGAATGATATATTTGGCTTGATGACGCATTGAATTACATCCTTAATCTACATTATTTGGATTTTAGCAAAGATGAAATACATAGATAAATTTAATAAAGTTATTTTAAAGAAGTTTTAGGAAAGAGAAACTTAGCAAGGTTAAACTGAAAGTTCTTAAAGTCTTTATATTTTTTTTTTCATATAAAACATGCATTTTATATCATCCAATCATATTTAAACATCTTTAACATAATACTTATTATCCAATCTACACAGTCCTTTAAAGTGTTCTAAATTTACTCATGCAACTAAGTATTATTATTATTCATTGATTTGTAGAATTATAATCTAATGAATGAGCAATGGGTGTTAATTGAAGATTTAGCTGTCGTAATATGCAATGTAACTAAAATGTTTTAGGACTTAAATGATAAAATACAGTTTGTATATAAATTTTGCAAATATATTGTATATATATTTGTAAATATTCTGTGAATATACAGTATATAAATTTTGACTACGTATATATTTTTTTTATTATTAGCAGTAAGTTTTATTTTTCATATTTATTTATTATTTTTATTATATACATTAAATAATTTTTACTTTAAGTTATTTTCCATTTTTGTCTTGTAAAGTTAAACATTGTTTCGCTTTGAGATTCTACAGATTTAGATGTAATGCTGAATTTCTCTCTCTTCACGATATAATACATCGTTTTAAAGCTGTCACAATGTTGTATTTTGTGACGTTGGGATATTCGCAATATTCTCTTCAATAAACTTGAGAACTTTTAAGTTATTTGAATTTCATAAAGTTATAACTAGTTCCGAACCCAAATGAAACTTGATAATGTACATTACATGAAGTTAAGAAGTGTAATGATTCGAATTAGAGACAGTGGTATATAAATGAAATTGAGCTCAAAGAAAAAGATGGGAGATAGAGGATAACAAGAGGATAATTAATATTTGTAAATTGGATTATACCATCGTAATTAATCTTTTAGACGTAAGCGAATCTAAGTTAAAGTACAAAAATATGAATCGGATGTTACTTAGAAGTGTTTGAATCAAAATTAAAGACCTCCTTATTATCTCCAAATCTAGGTTTGGCGAGGTAAGAGGAATTCGAGACAGAGTGATCTTATGTGGTTTCTGAAGTATTCAGCCTCATTTTTTTCCTGTCTCTAATTGGATTGGTAATTAATGATTCCTTAATTAGAAAGAAAGATAGAGGTGGAATTAAGTAATGAAAGAATACCTTCACACTTTTTTTTCTTTATTTTCCGGTACTGGGACTGAAACAGCCAGAGAATATCTTTTCCGATGAGTATAAGGGGTGATTCAGCACCAGTACATTATTTTAGTTTAAAATTCCGACGAACAAAATCTGCTTTACAGGACGACAAAAAGTCGGGCAGCAGGAATTAATTTTTGTTTGCTTTCAAGTACGTGTACGTTAGTTTGTAGAACAGCCATAATCAGTAATTCCTCCTTTTCAATGACTAATCAGCGTGGAATTCTTCAAAACTAGATGATGGGCAGTCCACTTTATACCGTTCCCAGGCTAGAACTCAGGTCCAAGTCCAAAACCAAAGAGGAAATTATAAAAAAGGTGAGAGTCCTCATTGTCGAGCCATTCGGAACCAAGGCAATGTGATTCAACATCGGATTCAAGACACACCCATAGCTAAACAAAATCGGTGTTAAGTTATTACTCTATGTTTAAAATCACATCATTTTTTATTTTATCATCTTGAAATTGAAATAACTAGCTTTCTTAATCTCTTTTTGTTTCGATTGAACAGTAAAATTATGAAAATTCTTACATGTTTTTAAAATAATAGTACTTCAGTCACAATAAATTTTAATTAGCTTCTGAACATATTTTTCAAACCTTATTTACACTATTTCATTCTATAACACGTTTTAATAGGA
The DNA here is from genome assembly GCA_019974015.1 of Nephila pilipes. Taxonomy (NCBI): domain Eukaryota; kingdom Metazoa; phylum Arthropoda; class Arachnida; order Araneae; family Nephilidae; genus Nephila; species Nephila pilipes. The sequence goes on from BMAW01003556.1 coordinate 134,281, forward strand.
TATCTATTTTTTTTTTCTTTCACGTTTTGCAAATATTTCTGTAATTTAATTTAATGCTTGCTATTGGTGAAAACCGTTTTCTTGTAAACCCACATGTAGTTTTTAGAGATTTTGTGTGCTATAAATTTTTCACTTATTTTTTTCTAAATCTTCTTTCGCTTTAATTGTAGCATTTTTCAATCCTTGATCATTTCAGAATGATTTTACTGTTTATGTTATATACTTGCTATGAGTATATTCATAATAATAAATCAACGTTTCGTCAAGGAAAATTCACTTAGGTATTAAACTTACAATTTCAGAGAAATTCCTAAATGTTCATATGTCTCTCAAACAAAACTTGAAAAAATTACCTGAATGATTTTTCGAATAACAATGAGCGTAGTAAAAATTAAACATTTAAAAGCAAGCATATCATTAATATAACTTCTTGGAAAATATGATTTTTAGTGTCTTCTGTCCCAGCTGTTTTTTTTAAACTCTTTCTAACTACATGAAGATACTTTAATGTAAATCGTTTAAAAAAATTCCAAAATTTGATTTTCAAGCACTTAACATCACATTCCATATTCTTTCTGCTTATTAAAATTAAGTCTCTAATCTTCCTCCACTCCACACCCCTTCCACGAATTATAAGTGTAAATATTTTCTTACATCTGATAAAAAGTTTTTGGATTTTAAGCTCATCTGTTGTCTTTTAACAGTATTGTAATACCAGTAATAATTCTGGTATCATAAGCTTACATATATAAGCTCGGCTCAGGATATGTTTCAGAGAATTGATGTGGGTAAGGAAATGAGCTACATGGTTCATTTCCTGCCCTACGTCCATTCTTTTTCAAAAATATTTTATTATAAATGTTTCAACATTTCGGACATTTAATTATGATCGTTGATTCGAATGAATTTAAAGATTAGATATTATCGCTTTTCTTTAAAAGTGTTTATATTATGAAATTCAATCCGATTGAAACTGAAGATTAGCAGCAAGATATAAATTTCTCAGAGCTGTAAGTCTTAATATTTAAACACATTTTTTATTTGTTGAGCATTAAACTGACAAATAACTGGCCGTATTCATGAATATAACATTCTAATTGAAGCAAAATTATACGTTGACTGATTATGGTTGTCGTAAGGTGCTTTTCCAACCGTGCAGTAGAAAAAGTTTGTGACCATGAGAACAAGCTGCTATTTCGAAACCTGAACAATGGATCCACAGAGAAGATTATTGGTTGTTTTTGTTGAGACAATACTAACCCGGCTGGAAATGACGTCTCCTCCTCACCAGTTAGTAAGGTGCTTTAACTTCTGACATTGTTTTTCAAGGCAGCATCTGTCAAAATATACTTGAAAATAGCTTCTGCACTTTTTTTTTCGAAGATTATTTTCCCAGTTTCATCCCATTACACCTTTAAAATGAATTTCTAATTTTTTGTTCTTTTTAATGCATTTTCAAAAGATTTTATAACTTAATTCAATGTTTGCTATTGACAAGAACCGTTTCCTTCTGATCCCACATGTTGTTTTGGTTTCTGAGTTCTATATTTTTTTTTACTTATTTACTTTAGCCTTTTACTTATTTTTTTTCGCTTATTGTTTTCAGATGGGGCTCCATGCACTGATTGTGTTATATTAATCTTAACACTTCACAATTTATATGATTACGATATTATTTAGAAAAAAATATATAATTAACGTTTTTAAAAGATCCGTTATGAATATCTATATGATTTATGATTCGAAGAAATAACTTTATCACAAATAATATGGACATTTTTATTTCTGCTATATTTTGAACAAAGTATAAGCATAAATTTTGAACATTGACAATATTTTTAGAAACTCAACATCACATTCTAAATAGTTTTCGCTTATTAAAATTTTGTCTGCATTCATCTTCCTCTCTCCTTCCTTCCCATGTCTTAAAGTCTTCTCAGAATTTCATTATCTTATATCTGATTGAAAATACTTGGAATTTATGTTCATCTGTCATTTTTTAACAGTATTGTCATACCAGTAATGACTCTGGTATCATAAGGTTACATATCTAAGCTCGGACCCTAGGTGCGTTTTAGAGAGTGGTTGTAGGTAAGGAAATGTGCTATTACACGGTTCATTTCCAACGCTACGTCAATTCTTTTTCAAAAATATATTATTATATATATTTCAACATTTTGGGTATTTTATTATGAGACAGTCGCTGCATACTCCAACTTTAGTATCATCGTGATTATACGAAGAGAAAGTTAGGTATTTGAAGAGAAGGTTGCCTTTTTTTAGCATCACTGCAATTGATATCAATCTCCTCAATGTTGAATTGAGTATTTTTTGAAACAGTTTCTGTTTGAGTCATCGGATATCTCGAGGCACGTAGAACGATTTGGTGGCCTTGACACCAGGCTGTTTTTTCAAACCCAGGACCAGTGCGTCAAATTTGACTGGTTGCTTTTATCTGCGAACATAATAACCTAGAATGAAACGACGTCTCATTCTGGGTAGTTACTAAGGCGTTTTGACTTCTGGTGTTATTGTTAATTTGAGTCACTGCAACGGCAAATACATATAAATAATTGCATGCACATATTGATAAATATTTCTTATTAATAATTTAAATGTGGATCATACAATAACTATAGTAGAAAAAGTTTTAGCAGTGTCACTTTGAAGTTTTTCATTTGCCTGATATTTTTCGCAAATAACTATGAAAATGAGATAAGTTACGCAATTTTGATTTCTACTTATCTACAAACGTGGACATTTTTGAAATTTTCCCTTTGACAAATATCTGTTGCTACTTTTTGATTTTATATTAAAGCACCCAGATCCTTTCCATTAAAATGAAACGAAATGATGAAAATGTAGTAAATATTTGAAAATGGGGTTACATGACTTAAATAAATTTATAAGGGAAATGAACTTTTGACAAACATCCATACTCTGTTACAACGAGCAACGGTAACTTAGCATTCAACATAAATATTTTAAACAAGTCTTAAGGAAACTTTCGTGCACAATATGGTAGTCACGTAGTTCTAAGCTATTATACGAACTGACTTATGTTTAATACTACTTTATATCTGTTCGTGAGAACGATGTTATTTTCATAAGTGCATAATTTATGTAAAAGTAAGATTCCGCTTATAATATTCAAATTTATTTAAATAATAATTGGAAGTATACATGATTAAAAATATTAAAATACATAACTTTCTCCCTGCACAAATGTGTAACTAATGCTCCCAAAGTTGTCACAAATAACAAAAGGGAATGTTAAATACTATTTCCTTTCAGTAGATTAAAAACAAATATAAGGAATTTTATTTCAAAGAAGTAATGAAGTCATTCTCATTACTCTATATGTCCTTATTTAATAAGAAACTTAATCCTCCTTATTTCTCACACATAAAAATAAATTTTGTTACAATTATTTTTCAACTTTGTACAATTATCTATTACCAGCTAAAAGCAAAAATCACTTTTGAAATTATTTAATATATTTGAAGCTCCTCATATTTTTTTTAAAAATTGATATACAGCCAAATTATTGAATTACGCCTTTTACAAAATGTCCAGCATAATTTTTCACTTCTATGGTATTTGCACAAATTTTAATTTTCGGATTAAATTACGTCAAATACTTGTAATATATATTTCATTATTACTGCTTCACATATTTTGTTTCCTGAAAAATATTTCATTTTTTCATCTTAAACGATTTTTTAAAGTTGTGAAACATATTCCCTTATTTACCATACGCCGTATACATTTTTTATTCGAATTGTTTTTTGCACTATCTGTGGAACGTATCAACAATGTTAAAAAGAGTATGGTGTGTATAAATATACATATATGTATGTGTTTGTATCTTGTAGAAGTAAATTTGCAAATATTATTAAAAATTAGACTTCACCTCAAAAGGACTAATTTCTAGGAACTTTATAATGTCTTTCCTGTATTTAAGTTGTTTTCCATATGTATGTGTAGAGACACATTTTTCAAGGAAAATATCTAAGATACAATTAGAAACTTCTAGTAGAGATTATAAATATTTTTTGCTGATTTTATGTTAGTTAGATAAAAAATAAGTGGAACACCGTGCAATGTAAAATTAATCAACGTCTTCTTTGTTAACGAAATTTGCGACAGTATATAGGATTTTCATTGGAGGTTCCCTCCTCAATAATTGACCGAGGACCGAAATTATAAATTCTGTCATCAAGACCTCAAATTACAACATAATTGAATAAAACAAACTCATTAACTAACAGCAAAAAATCTAGATTGTAAAAGCATGTAAAATGTAAAATATACAAATTCCAATAAACTGTTCTTACCTCTCAGTAAATAACAGTCATTTAAAATAAACTTCACATTTCGTCAAACAAATGTTCTAAAACATATTGAAATTTAAAGAAAAGCAAATGAAAAAACGCTGAAAATTAATACGATTTCTCCTAATTCAAACCTTACAGCATATCTGAAAAGATTTTTTTTTTAAAAAAAAAGTAATAATTGTTTTTGATTAATTCCAAATTGGTAAACTCTGATACACAGGTATAATTTATAACTAAATTGTGCAATTGTACTTTCTTTTAAATAAATTCATATTAGAAAGATTGCTTGTTCTTAAACAATAAAAATATTTTTTTAATGTCACTTAATTTTTTTCCGTATGTTGGTCACTTAATTTAGTTATGAATATTAATTAAACATAAGTAGAATACATTGCAGACAAACCTGAGTTACATAAAAATGAATATGTTTAGTGAAACTATATAAAAATTTGTAAGAATCATTATTAATTACGAAAATTAATAAATACCGAGAAGAAACGGTCAAGTAGAATACATATTATTTTATTAAAAATTAAATAATCACATATTCCTGCTACATTTTATAAATATCTGCAATACTTTTCATTTCAAATGCAGATATTAAAATAAAAATTGTGATAATAGAACTAAATATAAATTTAAAACTTTAATATTTCCGTTATCATCTTTTATCTTTTCCCATAAAATTACAATGCTATTACTTACTTCTCCTTTATTATACTATCTTAATATATGATAACTATTTTAAATGAATAGAATTCACACCTGTTTTAAATTTATAAATTTATGTTATTACTTAAATGTGTTTCTTTGTAAGTGCTTCATTTCTATTTTATTTTTCAAATTATCAAGAAAACCTTTTTCTCGTGACAATGGATACATTTTAAATATCTACATTTTACAATATAGCATATTTTATATACAATATTTTAGAACTATATACTTTTGTATGCATTTTCGTAGTGAATCTTTCCCCTAAAATGTTATGATCATTATGAAATTGATCTGTTTAATTCACGTATGATCTCCATAATGGTCTATGAATGGAATCCGATACATTTATAATTCTTTTTTGTAAGTCCAAGAAACCTCATTTCGCATAATATAATCATTCAGTTCCTCAGGAAATGTTACTTAAATCGATTCTGGAAATTCAGTTTCTTTTCAGAGCGTCTCTTTGATGTCCTTCACATTCATGATCTCATTATCAGTTTTTTGTGAGTTTCACACACCATTATTCAAGAAAGGAAAGTGGGAATATATTTTCAGAAAAAAAATAAATGTCATTCAAGTATTTTTTTCCTAAGCACAATTTTTGGTCTGTAGAGGGAGTATAAAATATAAATTGTCATGAAAAAATACGATCCTCAAACATTTATTTGTGCTTTAAAACGGCTACGGTAGAGGAGTAGTGATAGTCGTGTGATTGCGGTCGAAGTTTTCTCAGTCAAATCATGAGATTTAATCACGATATATAAGACCAAACATTTAGTAAGGTTGATGTATATTAAATACGAAGTAATTCCAAATGCTGCTCTTTAGTGGAAGTCTTAGGAGAAGCCTGGTTCTGGATTTTTTTCTCGACACATGACTGATTTTAATAATTACAAATCCTTCATGTTGTATCTTAATGAGAAATTAGTAAAACTATCAATCAAAATATGTCTTCCAACCCTTTTTATAGATCGTGGGAAGTACCCTTCAGAGATTAGTGATTATAGAAATGCACTTGTGACCAGAGATGCTAGCGTCGGCACCTGACTCGAATCATGAAATAGCTAAGGATCCACCGTTCAGAGAGGTTGATGCACGTTAAATATGCAATTCCTCCCGTGTCGTCTACGATGTAGAGTATTACTCTAATGAAACACGACACTTTTTCTATTCTCTATTCTATTTTGTGTTATTTATGTCTAGTTCATCTGATTAGAAGCATTACTCTTCTGGCTTTATTGTATATTTGTTTGGTAAAAGATCAAAACGCAGGATTCATTTCTAGTCACATTAGACACAGAATATGACATAACTATATCGGATAAAAACCGGGTTTTGGGTGGCTAAAGGTTGTTCATTTTGCTTCCGCATTGTACTTTACTTTATACAATACTTAACTTTGACATCAAATGGATTGTAGAAGAAAACAGTGTTATATCTGACTTTCTCATTTTTGCCGACTATCTTTTATCACTGAAGACATTAAAATATATTTCTTCTTACAGTAACATAATTTTAGAGATCCAAAGGTAACTCAAAATCTTAAAAGATAAAACCATATCTGTTGCATTTTCATTTGTTCGTGGACACACGGTATTTTTGGAAACAAGAAGGTCGAATTTTTTGCAAAAACTGCAACCAAGCTCGAAATGACAGTACTGTAAATATCTCTAAATCATTTTAAAAGAAAATCACTGGGAAAAATAATAGTGGAGTCTTGGAACCAAGAATACACCAGTTCAAACAAAATAGAGCTTAACAAAGAGATTCCCCCTTCCTTTAAAATGAGATTGCCATGCCCTCATTTCTTTACAAATTTCAAAATAACATAATACATCTCTAGCCATGAAAACTTTAAATGCTACCTTAATATATTTTATTTAGATCCAGTGACTTTCTGTTAATGCAGCGTTGGTGAAGGGGAAAATTCTGAATGTTATACTTCATGTGGTGTAAATTTGTCAGCGAAAAAAAGACACTAAAATCGGCACTTAAAGGAATGAATATTAAATTTCCTCATGATTTTCACTATCTTGTATCTAAAACAAGTGCATTTGTCTATTTTTGTAACTTTACTGTAAATTCTTTCTAAATAATCATAATTCTTTATAACTCTTAATTTTTTTTCCTTTTTTTTTTTCTTGTTGTAATGTGTTTCATACTTACTTCTGCATGCGCAATGCGTTACTTTGTCACGGGGATTCGTTGCTGTTCTCAGTAAGAAAAAATGTAGTCTTATATGTAAATAGAATGCAGTTTAGAAATATTCATATTTTATTTTGTTCATTGATTGTTAAAATGTATGTTATTGTTAATATAGTCGAAATGTGAAGCTGAATTTTTCTGCATGTAATGAATAAAAAAATAATATATCTTATTTCTATTTTTGAGGGTGAGGAGATATTTCCTAAAAGTATATTTTATCTTTCCTTTCTTTCAAATTCGAGGAAGTTATTATTTTAGAGCAATGTATATGTAAAATAAAATGTTTACAAAAAATCATGACATATCCAAAAATTAATTTCAGCAATTATATAACTTCATTTGTATTTGATACTTAATTTTATTAAAAGGAAAACTAGCATTGTGCACATTTCTTACAAATGAATGAAAATAAGATATAAAGACGAATAAATCAATTCCATAAAAACGAATTACTTTCTATGAAAATGACAATATAATGGAAATGGCTAGTTTTCTTTTTCTATTCTTTTTTTTTGATAAAATTGATAAGATAATTAAATTCAAATGTTCTAATTTAAATATTTTAAATGTGTTACTTAAAAATATTTCCTAATTATACAGATAATGTTTGAAAATTTTAAGCAAATTTAATTTCTTTTGTAAATGTCATTTGTGTACATTCTGTTTATGACACAACTTGGCTTTCGTTTTCTTTTTTTTTACTTTCTTGGTTGTTTATTAAAATCCCTAATTGATTATCAAAATTCTTAGTTCTTACTTCGTCCCTAATTTCAAAGCCATTCACTCCATATCATACAGATTAATTGATTCTTATAAACGGAGAGATGGAAACTCTACATCAAAATATAATGAATGATATTAAATCGACAGCCAAAGTTCTGAACAAATGTGAGTACTTTTAAAGTACGGTAAAAGGAAACGAGAAAAGTGTTTTTCAAATCTAATTCAAAATGTATCAAATGTATTAAGAAACTGCATTATTATTATGATATATAATCAACAGACTGGAAGCAAATAAAGATTCAACAAAATCTAGTGTTTTTATCATATTGATATCCTATTCATTTATCTGTTGTAATAACTAACTAACAAATATGCGTTCCGAAACAATTTAAAAATATTATTTCTAAATGTTAAAGTAATATTTTCAGCGATCACACACCAGTTTATAAGGGGTTACGCCCTTATATTATTTATACCCAATCATTTTTGTCCCATCACCTCTACACGAACCGAAATGTCTTTAAAAAGCACATTAGCTACAGTTCTAGAAATTAATAATGATTATCCTATAGGGTTGAAGTATTGAAAGCTAAGTTTCAAGTACTTTTAATTTTCCTTTTAACATCAGAGATTTTGACTGAATTTGATCGCTAGTACGCTTGTGAATAAGCAAAAAAAAAATGTTTAAATATACATTTGAATATTTATTGATACAGTCAACATTATTTTGTATTCAATGATTTTTGTCATACTGTGAGTTATAAAATATTTATTTCTTCCGGAGGTAGTCTATCAATAAGAAAAGAGAATGAAAAATATTTCGATTCTACTTACAACTATACTCAGAAGTGTAAATCAACCACATTTAAGTTTGTGAAACTCGTGATTGTTTTTACTGTCCCATACAGAAGCAATGTAAGTGTCAGTAAAGAAATTGCTTTAAAAAAATGAACAGATTTAAATTGTAGAAGATACCAAAATAAGCTGTCACCCCTTTCTAAAATTCCACACCACGACAGTGTGAAACTCTTCAGTGCCGATGGATATGAAGCGCATCATTAATGCAACTTGACAGGTGATCAGTGGGATGAAAAAACTTAAATTATACATCAGTGCCCGCACCTATAACAAATGACCAATAGAGTGAATTAACTGAGATTTTTGATGCCCATTGTGCTTATGCATGTGATTGTCTTTCGTAGGAAAGTTGAGTTTTCTGGTGATTGTTTTTCATTTATTTTTGTTTACTGTGATATAGTTACGTATTTATTTAGCATTAGTCTTCTAATACTATTATTAATTGGAGACAACTACTAATTGATATATTTATCAATACAATTGCAATTTTGGCAACAGTTGCTCTGGTATTGATAATCCACGTATTCGAAAAATTCCTACTTATTCCTCAAATCCCTTAGAAATATTCCCACTTGTAGAGGTCACGGTAAGATATTGGTAATGGTCGCAGACTCGCGGCCGGCGATTTTCATCGAGTCGGGGCTCATGCCTTAATGCTACTAAAGACCAACTGTGTAGACAGGGCTGATGCACGTTAAATCAAGCCAAGGTTCAAAATTACCAGGTCCACCTCTAATATACATAGTGTTGTTTCCAGTACGACGTTAATAAAAACCAAACCAATCCTGCTAGTAGAAATAATTTTTTAAATACTTTTAGTACATAAGTCATATATTTCATATTTTTTTTTGCTCCTCCATATGAATCATATTCAATAAAGTTGCTTAAACACTTATGCTCTGAGGTGAAAAGTCTGCTTTTTAATGTTAATGACTACAAAAATGGAGTATCAATTACAAATCAGGTATCATTCTCATTATTTAAGTATGGTAAAAAATTATGAGGCTTGAGTCCAAATACACCTTTTGGTTTGATTAGATTTCTTTTCAACACCTCCTTTAAAAACAATATAAGAGCTATTAGTAACAGGTATCGTAATTATGAGCAACTGATCGTATGACAATGACAATACTTGATTTGGAACCCCATTTTCCCATAGTATCCCTCTGAGCCACGACAGATTTAGCATCCCATTCTATGTTGGATCACCAAAGGCCTTATTATCGCTTCAAATGTGAAGTTAATGGAAGTATAGACTTTCAAGTAGAAAATGCATAAATGTTCAAATCTGAAAAACTTTTGTTTAACAGACTCTTAGTAGCATAGATTAAATTAACAGGATAAAACTGATAAATAATTCACGTTTAAAACGATACGTACGAAATTCTTTCATCAACAATCCCGCGATGTGTCAGGGATTAAAAAGAAATGCAACGCATAAAGTTATATTAAGCGTAAGAAATAAAAATAAATCTATCGCCACAAAATATTTCTAAATCGAGAAACATGAAATTTCGCTTATATGTCTGTGGACGCATATTGAAAGCACAGGTTGGAGATGCGGCTACGTTTCCTGCAATTTCTTTTTTAAAAAATGTATTACTATAAGGAACTTATGAAATTTACGAAACATTTCTGTGAAAAGGGGACTGAAATTTCCTTTCCCCATTTTACATTCCGGACAAACAGATTTTTGAATAAAAGCTTTAGGAATAATATTCATTTCGTGTCCTTTTGGGAAAATTCCTGGGAGCGCCTGGAAAGCAACCGTTGGTATTGTTATTGTAGCATGTGCTTCTCGAAATTCATTTTCTCATCGATTTGTGTAACAAATTATTTTGTGTGTGAAATAAAAGATACCGAATCCACTTTAAGTGTATTAAAAACTATGTTTATTTTTGCTGATGTTATCACATTGGTTTGAAAATGTATATTCTTATTATTTCTTATTTTTAAAAATAAAAGCATAAATTATATCTCCAATATATGTGATAGATATAGTGGTAATCATTTTTTGGTCATATAACAGAAAATTTTATTTAGTTTTTAACACTCAATCATAACTTGATGAAGATTATAACTGTGATAATTTTAAAAAAAACTAAAGCTTTTCTGTACGAAAAATTCTTGCATCGGATTAAATATTGAATGTTGGAAAAAGGTTAAAATATTAAACTCCCTTATCATCTACGTTAAAAGATACGAAACGACCATAAGTATTTGTGTATGTGTGTGTGCGTGATTCTCTAAGAATCATATCGATATGTTGAAGCATAATTTAAAGAAAATGGCTTTTAAAAGGAGACAAAATAACAATTCCAAAAGTAAAGCCGTAACTGTTCAGCGAAAAAATTTTGCTGTGCGACGCATTGGATAAGAAATTTTTACAAAACACCTAATAACAGGGGTGCATGTTTTTTATACTGTCATATCAATTGTAGTCTTGTGGTAATGGTCACCGATTCTCATCCAGACCAGTTTTTGCCGAGTCTTGATACTGCAAAGGGCCCCCGTGTAACAAGACTGATGCACGTTAAATCTTGCCGAAATTCTCAAGTAATCTAAAAGGCATAGTGTGGAAATTTGGAGAGGAATGTGCCATCCCAAGTGTTGTCTCATCAGTTCACTGAGGCTCAAAATTACGAGATCCGTTGACAGTAGCTCTCATGTTGCATAACAGTGTGATCTTAATAAACAATAACATCATATTTATATGTGTCATATCTTAAAGCCATACCAATAATTTTGTTTAATTGTAATATTCTAACTAGTTTCATAAGTGTATAGTGTTAAAAACGTGTAAACGATTGTTATTATTGTATTGCTTCATTTTCTCATTTAGATAAGTACAATAATCCTCCTTCATTATTTTGCGTACATATAACCACGCAATTTAAAAAAAAACAATAATGGACACTTTCTAGTACGATGACGAAAATTGCCGTTGTCGTTATTTTTGTGTAATCATTTTTTTCACTCTTTTTTATGTAAAATTGCACATTCCAATACTACGATCGACCTGAAAGAACCTTGCTTACAGCGTACTAACAAGGAATACAAATCAATATCCACAGTTTATAGAAAAAGAGCCCTGTATTTGTAAATTATAATTAAAAACTTGCACAGAAATCATGTTAATTGTTCAATTTATTTAATAACGAATCAGATAAAGAAAAAAAAAATTCACGTTACGGAAGGGGTATATTAAATAAATACGAGCCTGCGATCACCGTTGATTCATAGAATTTTCATGAATAATGCAAGTGCAACAACGCAATTTAATTTTTTTAAGATGGCCATTTTAAAAATAAACAAAATTTTAATAACTTTACTAATTAGTACCAAGTTCGCAGAAATTTTCAAAATGGAATTAAATTAGACTTATGTATCTGCGATACATTTAAATTTCAAAGTAATCTGCTCTTTCTTGAGATACTATATGTGTATTCAACATTCTACCTATAAGTTGCGTAAGTCTATTGATTTGCATTCCATGCGTGGATAGCGAGGAATTCTTCAAATTACCTAGGGAAGACAAGTTTGGTATGTTGAATAAATAATAGGAAACATTTATTCTTTTGTATGATCTTATATGCTGCGAGAAATTAATATATGCATTTTACATATGGACTGATTCTTTCATAATGCATCATATTTTTTTAAAATTTAAGTACATGTATAATTATTTTCTAGATCGGGTAAACTGGTCGAAAATGTACGCATAAGAATCTTTTTCGCAACTTTGCTCATTTTAGAAGATATTCCATAAGTAATTATATTTGCAGGCATAATTTCAGATGTATAAATCGGTTCAATAACAAAAAGTAAGATTCATTCAAATTTAACATTTAAGAACGCTGTCACAAATATTTTCTCCAAATATATTCTCTTTTATAAAAATATTGTCATATTTCTTGTGATTTTCTCACCATTTAAAATCCTAATGCGCATAGTATTCTAACATGATATTTGTATGATAATAAATTACTATTTTTAAAAGTTACAGAATAATTTTTAGTGTATAGAGTGTATACATCATCTGTATTTTTTTTTTTTTGTTTTATACCATTTTTCATGATTTAGACTATCTTTAATGTTCACAAAATCGAAAATTATGCTCGATTTTTGTAAAACCGTGTATTTCAGTGATTGGATCCCAGAATTCGTGCTTTCACATACATATGATGTAGCACACATTTTATTTCCGAGTTAAAATCTAATAAAGTATGTCTTTCAAATAAAGAAAATTCCCTGCAATTTGAACCCAATATGTAACTGCCTTATACTTATAAGTATATATCAGAAATGTATTTGCATCAAATAAACTTTCGCTCTATCCAGTTGGAAATTTGAAAGTTATGTTGAACTAGAACCTTCTACTCCTATGATGAACAAATGGACTTTCATTTAAGAATTTTTAAGAAAAAGCCTTCGGTGGCAAAAAATATTTTTTAGAAGTAATCAATTAAAACAATATGTATCATGTGAGAAAAACTTTAAAAAAGTTCAATTAGTAAATTTTCTGTGATTTTCATGCATAATTTAAATTTTGTGAAATTAACAACGGTATTAAAAATAAATCTATTGAAATGTAAAATGAAACATGTTTTTCTATAAAATCGCAGTGAAATTATATTGCATAAAAATATGTCTGATTTACTAAGATGACAGTCGGTAAACATGATAAAATCTATAACTTACATAAGACCTTCTTGAAATTGAAGAAAAATGACTTTAAGCATGCAAATAAATCCATAAGTGGTCGATTTTAGAAAAACATATCCATCGTCTTTATATTTTCCTATATATGTTCAAATCATTTCGCACGAATATAATTTTCTTTTTTCTGTTCAAACTTTAAAAGTTTAATTTAGTTTCCAAGCACATTTAACCACAGAATGCTAATTTCATAGAAAAACTTTATATATATATACATAATTTATGATATGTAATTTACTTTCTTATTCATTCATAATCTATAGCAATTTACAGTTAAAATTAATTCTTGTTTTTATTTGCATTTGATTAATTTGTTTCCACAAATGAAAATCATGATATTCTTCTTATTTATGTAATTTATTATAAATATAAGCATAGGCATATAAAATTTATTTTTCATTGAGAGATATTCTGCAATATAATAACTTAATCCTTTTAACAATTTTAAAATGTTTATTACTATACATACTAAAACTAGACCCCATATATAATTTTTAGTAATTTCATATCCAGTTTAAGACGACGAATTTATTTTTGTACTAATTTACCTAATTTTCAAATTATAGCATGAATGGCAAAAAAAATCTGAGGATACTACTTATTAAATAATTTTTAAAAACAAACAAAAATGGCTGATTATCCCGAATTCCCATTCAATCAATGGTATTAGCTAATACATTTGTCAGCGAAAGAAATTGAAATTTATACATGAACGTAAATTTAAAATTTAAATGCAAAATCTAATGGTTTTTAATAATTCATTTCAACTCTGTCAAATTGAAAAATTTCTGTGCATAGTAAAAATTTATTGAAAACCCTAAGGTTTCAATACTGACCTTATCTTAATTCCAGAAGTTGGGCACATAGATAAAAGGTTTAAGATTATAAGGAAGCGTAATGTTGCATTATTTGTAGCTGCTTCCTTAGCGAGTTCTGAATGACTCTCAAACTTTTATACGAACAGTAATACAAATGCATTTGTTTTCGTTTCACGAAAACAGCAATTTAATCTGCTACAACCTGATTTTCTCTGTGCTCACATTACTCTGGAAACTACAAGGAATAAAAAGGGGTAAAAAAAATTTCACATAGAAGCATTACATAATTTTAAAAATACTAATATTAATAATGTTTTTCAATACTTTTAAAATTCTGCTTCCATTTATTGCCAAGCAATACACATGAAAACTTTCTGTAGAACTTTTTTTATTTACTCCTTTTTAACTAGGAATAATAAATATTTTAGAAAGCTTATTTTCCTTCTCTTACTTTAAATCAAGGATAAATATTTTTTTATTGAAAACTGCATGTTCTTTGTTGCATTTTAAACATCAAATGCGTTTACCACTACATTATAAGCATTTAACGATTAATATGCTCTGAGTTTGCCACTAGTTATGCACCTGTTTGTTGCGCTGTTTCTTACTTCTTTCAACAAGTCATATAAACTGTATCAGTTTGACTGTATGTATGATGTATTCTTTTGGCAAGGATTATAAGACTTTCCACCCTTTGTTTTCCTATTCAAAAATTTCATTTGTAATTATTTAAAAAAAAATGCGTAGGATTTAATGTTTGACTCAAAATAATTTTTTTTTCAATTAATTTATCATTTTATTGGAATATTATTTCATTTACAAAAATATGTGTACACGTATATACATTCTATAGCGAAAAAAAACCGAAGCACCAAGAAGGATTTGTCCAATGGAGACAAAAATTTCTTCTTCATGGAGTATAATCCTATTATCTAAGTAACAGGCCT
This sequence comes from Nephila pilipes, assembly GCA_019974015.1. Taxonomy (NCBI): domain Eukaryota; kingdom Metazoa; phylum Arthropoda; class Arachnida; order Araneae; family Nephilidae; genus Nephila; species Nephila pilipes. Next base: position 149,602 of record BMAW01003556.1, read on the forward strand.
TTCAACAAATGCATAAAAAATGAAAGATATTGTATTATTAGGATCGATACTTGTCTGTTTTTAGAAGCAACATGAATCATTAGACAGCTGTCTAAGTCTCAGTTATTTCTATCGCATGGTTTCATTTTCATTGTAGATTGAAGCACGAAACGATTTGAGTAAGAAAAAATGAATTAGATTCGCTCCTAGCGAAGATTAAACACGTGTACCTTAACGGCTTAACGTAGAAAGTGGCCATTGCAGAGTTGAATGAATTCCTTTGAACATTGTTGGAAATAAATTACTCGGATCCCGCCAAGAGGCGCCTTGTCTCGTGTAAGTGAGAGCGCACGGGTTCATGGATAATATTTACAGAATGCTATTGGATCTTGACCGCGTAAGGCGGGTTGTTTCTCCTGACCGCAAAAGCGGGTTATTTCTCCTGACCGCAAAAGCGGGTTAAATTGTAATATGGGCTATTTGGAAGCCTTGTGTAGTTGTAAATAATTTAAATATTTGTTTATGTGTGATTGGCACGTAGAGACCTTAAATAAATGTGTGATTGAATTAACTGCTCTCCCTATATTTGGACTTGGCGGATAAGAAATCTCCAACAAACATCTGCTCCTTTGTTAGCAATTGGATAAGTTCTTACATGGCCGTGCATCTGCAAAAGAATAGCTTCGTTCGTAACTTTCAGTGGAAGTGACTACTGTCGGAAAGATTGACAAAATCCACGAAATCGTTTGGAACGATCGATAAATGGAAGTGCGTGAAATAATTGAGGCCATTGGAATACAGAAAAGTACATTGTTTTTAATTCTATACGAAAAATTGGGTGTGAAAATGTTTTGGCAACATGAGTGCTGCGTTTGCTGTCAGTAGAAAGTAACCTAATTCTGAGGTAAATTCTGAGTTTATTTAACGCAATCATTCTACTAAACAACGCAAAATTAATTTGAGACCTCTGTTATATTAGGAGTAACTAAGAAAGTATGCAAACCGAATTAAGACCTTGCATGTTTAAAGCAGTACAAAATTTCTTAAATTAAGAATTCTTTAAAACTGTAACAAGAGTTTTATGGAAAAAATTACCAGTTTTCTTATGTAATTACCTCGTATATCAGGAACAATCAAAGAAGTGGGATTTTAAAAGTAAACGGGCTCCGAAAAAAGCAAAGAGATTGAAATCTTCCTATAAGTTGATAACATTAATTATTGGGATGCACGAGGAAACATCTACACTGAATATTTGGGGAAAAAAAGGATAATATTAATTCGAGAGTGATGTGAGCTATAAAATCAAGAAAAAGCATCTTCATTTGAAAAAAGAAATATATTCTTTCATCAAAACAGTACGTGAGGCACATTTGTGTAGTTTTGATGGCCGAAGTCATGGAAGTTCGAAATATTAAATCATCCACCATATTCATCGTATTTGTCACCCACTGATCGATACTTGGCCACCAAAGACCAGCCGTGTAGCCGGGGCTGATGCACGTAAAATCTGTTCGGGGCCCCAAAGTCCTCTCGTTGGCGTGGTGTGGATGTTAGGAGAGGGGGTGCTAGCTCAGATGTCGTCCTCGTCACTTTCCCGTGGTTCAAAATTACGAGGTCCGTCGCCAATAGTCCTCGTGTTGCTTCTAGTGCGACGTTAATAAAAACTTAAACTGAATTGTCACCCACTGACATTGCTTTTAATTTCTAAACTTAAAAATAATGGGTTGGTGGAAAACGGTACTATTTTAACGTAGAAGTCACCACTGAAACAGTTCCCTATTTTAAGGGAAGACCGAAATCTTACATTTTAGATAAATTTAAAAAGTTGTAGAAATGTGTGGAGAAATGTATTGAAATATATTGAAGTATCAATGTAAAATAATTCATTTTTTTACATTTCACAAGATTTGATGAACGACCGTCGTAACATCTTTTCGTCGGATTTTTAGTCTTACTTTGCATTCACATTTCGGCATTATATCCAGACCAGGGAAATTTTAATATTATAGAATATTACGGAGCAATAACTTAAATAAAAATTTACCGTTATGAAATGTAGATTCAGGAATGTTATAGTAATATTTGGCGGAAAAAACAATCATAATGAAAATATAAATTTCATTTCAGTATGAAAAAGTTAAATCTTTAATTAGTTTTGCTTTGTTACACTGTGAAAAGTTAGTTGCTTGCAATTAAAAAAAAATAAGATTTTACCTTTATAAACCATGATTACCAGTTTTTGTTTATGATTTCCTTGTATATCTAAAAGACCAAAATAGAGCTATAATTGTGGAGATATTTTGTTGACTGAAATCGCTTTTCTCGCATATATAACTAAGAGCGTGTTCTCTCACGTTCTGATATTAAAGAAAACGATAAGACGTGCTTATTATAACTAGATTAAAACATAAAATTCTCAAAAGCATTTAAGTGCTTTGCTTCTTATTTTTAAATTTTTAGTTGAGATGTATGCGTTGGGAACCAATCGTTAAACATTAACCAAAGCTTAATTATTTGATGTACTGTTATATTGTTTTCTTCTTTGTTTTCAGTCGCGGACTCGATCCTTGGCCGATAATGATCCACCATGTAGCCGAGGGCTGATGTACTTTTAATCTGACGGGACCCAAAGCCCTCCCATTGGCATGGTGTGGAATTTAGGAGAGAGGTGGTGCCAGTTCCGGTGTCATTCTCACCACTTGATCGCAGCTCAAAATTACGAGGTCCGCGATTAAAAGAGCTCGTGTTGCTTCTAGTGTTGCGTTAATGGAAACTAAACAAAACTAATCCAGTATATTGATGAAATAATGTCAAATATTTTAAAACTTAGTTTATTTTACAATCATAAACCCTAACTTCAACTAAAATTTTAAGGTTAATTCAGTTAACGAATGGCTACAACATTCGATTGGCCATAGATTCACCTTCATAACCAGCAATGTTACCTTCGGATCGTGGACTCAAATCATGAGACCATTAAAGTCCTTTCGGGTAGCGCAACTAATGTATGTTAAATATATTGAGATTCCAAGTCCTCCCATTGATGGGGCGGAGAAATTTGGGTCAGGGTACTTCTTCAGATATCATCTTAATCAGAGGTTCGAATTTAAAGTATTTGTCGTTTACAACTGTCGTGTTGCTAATAAAGGACACAATAATGAACAGCTAATAAATCAGTCAATAGTTCAATTATCGTATTCTATTTGCTTAAAAATCCAAAATTGATTTGAAATAAAATTGTTAAATCAGTAGGAACTAGAAAAGGCTGTAAACCTAACTTCAAACTCCACATGTTCAACATGATATTTACTTTCTTAATAGAAAAGAAAAAACCAAAATAAGAAGTTTAGAACACAAATACGTCCATTTTCTTACGTAACTACCTACTATACCAGTTCTTTGCGTCAATGAATTGAAGGATAAAAAAAATCCAGAATTTATATAAAAAAAATTTTTAATCAGGAGTTTTTTGAATGCAATTGTTTTGTTTAAAACCATTCGATGAAATGTATAAATCAAAACATAAAGATGGGAGGGGGAATAACAGATATAACCTATTGTAAATCAGTAAGCATAAAATACTGTGTGGATACTGTCACTCTAAAAAATACTTCAGTTGTGAAAGTAGTTACTTTCTGATCGATATTCTTATTACTGATACTTAAAATTTATGAGATCTGCCAGACATTTCTGCAATAATACGATTCCAATAATTGAATAAGTTACAAATGAATTTAAAAAAAAAAATTAAAACAAAAATCATAAAGATTTGATCGAATTTCATTACATTAGAAAATGAAAATTGGAATAAATGTCACGTTTGTTATGGCAATTACAATAATATTCACCACCAAAATAATAACATGTTTGAGATTTATTATTGCTTTAATTGTATTTCAAATCCATCAATTCAAGTCTAAAAAAATTCATTTATGTAATAATTCTGTGCGTTGTTAAGAAATTAACTGTCGCACAGAAAATCTATAATTATAAGATAAATACATCAAAAATTAAAGAGAAAAATTTTGATGTTCGTAGTAAATTTGTAACATAGTGTTTCCAAAGTCCGAAACTCTCTACGACTAAAAAATTAATTCGACTAAATTATTTATATTTTTACAAAGTTTTTAGACATATTGACCGTTTTGAAATTTCAAATATCTTCATTCTCAAGTGAAACATGTTAAATCTTTTAGTCCTAACATCATAATTGTATTATTACGATGTTAAGTTTTAATGAAACGTCAAAAGTATTTTATTTATTATTTAAAAGTTCATTAATTTTACACTAAAATCGCATCAAACAATGAATCGCAATTTTGTAAATCAATGCATGAAAATGTAACTTTTTATTATAATCAATTTTTTAATAATGAAATGCTCGATTTAAGCTTAAGAAGAATGCTGCTCATAACCGCAAATGACGCAGTAGTTTGTGCCAACACTTACCGTAACAGCGTTATAATTTACAGACTCTTAAATATATGTAGTTTTTAGAAATAAATGTATAAGTAAAAATGAATTAATAAGACATTTTTAAATTTTTTCCCCTTTTAAATACATAACTAAGTTTTTAGAAAAGAAAAATGATTAAAATGAATTTAATCATAAATTTCTTAAGCTAATAACAATGAAAAAAGTTTTCCAAAGTATGCGAGTTGAAGCTATAAATTGGTTCATTTTTAGTCCGCATGAACGCGTGAAAAAAGTTCTTTTTTCCATATTTTTATTGAAAAGATATATATTTTTTTCATTTCATTATGCACATTTATTAAACATAATAATGCAAAGAACAATCAAAAAGAAAAATTATCCGTAACCGAGTAAAAATACACGTGATTAATACTTTTGAATGAAACACGAAAAGTATTATCAATATTCAGAATATTAGTCTCCAGAATTCAGACACTTACAAGGCACCAACGTATGTATCAATTAATTAATTCCAGATGAATGCAATAGCAACAGTAAAATTGCCTGTTTTATTTCTTAGAAATGTAAAAACAAGATGAATGAAATATGTCTAACGATTGAATGAAAATGAGAAATGATATTTAAAACAATTTCATTAAAAATAGTTGAATGTTTTACACCTTAACGGCATTTTAATTTTGCTTAATAAAATATACACTAGAATCTTTGAATAACTGTATATTTTGTAGGGAATATTAATATTGTGCTCATTTAATATACTTGTCACAAAGTGTGTATTAAATTTTTATCAAACTATTCATATGTATATCAAAATTACCAATCTAATTTTTAAAAAGAACAAATGATAAAATATGAAGAAATATATACTAGCATGTACACGAATACGTTCGGAGTACTTTTTTTTTAAAAAAAAAACATTATTTAGAGAAAATTTTATACCCTTTTTAATTTCGGTTTCATTGTAACTAAATAAGGTATGTTAAATAGTTATTTGCACTAAATTATTTAAGTTTCAGAAAATTGGCAAATTTGTAGTGAATTTTGAAGAAATTTTAGAAACATTTCAAAATTGCTTCATGAAATTAAATTCATCTAATTTATATAAATTTAGTATCAAAATAAACCTTATACATGTATCTAATACTTGAAATACAATCTTACGGCTACTTAAATAAATAAAAATTTCAGAGCCAGTCGAAGAGCTATTCAAGAAATTTGCCATATCTTACAACGTTGTTATACAAATAATAGGCCATAATTTTAAAAATATTCTTTTCTTATTATGAACATCATTTTAATTTATGCCCTAGACAACATTATGAGAAAAGATAATACCAAGCTTCAAAGAAATTTAACAATAATATTTTGAGTAATCATTTTTGGAATTTTCGAAATATGCAAAAAAACTGATTTTTAGAAAAATGCAGTTTTAGTGCAATTTATCATATATTTTCTATATATACACAATTACTTACTTAAAATTAGCCAGTTTTATAGCTTAGACCTTCTCTTTGCTCTTTTTTAATCATTTTTTTTCTTTTTAGCGAATCTAATTTTTTTTTTCTGGCAACTTTTACCGTTGACAATGAATGTCGTTTTGATTCTGTTACTCGAACTTCATCCAGCTCTGCAAACCTTTCAATGTAAATACACCAACAAGCACACTGAAATGTTTCAATATAACCAATAATTCCTAAAATCCCTTATTAAACTGAATTACTGCCATATATCCTCCTAATCGCAGTGGATGCAATTCAAAAAAAAAATACGTCTTTTGGAATTAATTTCCACAAAATTCCATTGAAGCACTCATTTGTATTTTGAGTTTTTCCTAGTAAGCATTTCTCCAATAGGCCTTTATCGCATAATTTCATGTATATTGGTTTGATAATGTTAACCAGATTTTGAGAAAGTCTTTTAGACTCTTGTTCTTATAGATTTGTTTATTGTGTTATACATCTCGATGATATTTGCACCAGCTATCCGGTCTAACAGGGTATTGGCCGTGCATTGGTTGTTTTGCATTTGTACAACAGTGAAAAAATGACGCAATTACTGTTCGTTGCATACTTTCTAAATCATTCATAATGTCACGGATAGCTGTGCCATAATAATTTTGCAACTTATCGGTAAAGGCATCCGTCAGTTTTCCACGTCCTCCAAGCACTTTTAGTTTTGATTTCAATTTTCTTAGCCTTGTTCTAACACGTTTTTGTATATGTCCTATACATTCATATTTTGTAACGGTATTCTAACTATAAATATTTTTCACAACATATCGTACGCTTTGGAGTCACCATCTCCAAAATATCTTACGTATTATAATTTTCTTATTTCAACAGAACGTTCAAAAGGACGATACACGCCAACTTGTTCCATAGCCCCAGATGACCCTGTATGTTTTGCGCAGTTATGAATGGTGTTTAGTTCTTAATTTTTTGAATCGCGAAGTCTACATACTTTAGACATGAATTCAACGCCTAATACCTTCCCTGTATCTATTGAAATAACAGAGATATATCCATTCAAGGATGAATATCCTCTCCGTTGCCAAGTTCCATCAACTGACACACCACAATAAGATAATTCAGAATCATTTCCATTACCTCTAATTTCCAAAGCGTTTTCATTCATCGTATTACACGTTAAGTAGCTAGCAGCAACTTCAAGTTTTTTTTCTCAAGGAAACCAAATGCTTTCTTTGAATGAACCTTTATATTGATAGCAGAACAAAGGTTTTTGGTCGCAGAATATCCTTTTCCAATGACTCTCAAACCAAAAACAAATGCAAGATTAACTTCAATCACTTTGTCAGAAGAACAAAAAGAGAAGGAATAGTCACATTTTTCACATTTTTAAAATGTGAAAAATGTGACTATTGAATGTGAAAATGTCATGTTCATTGCTAATCCAAAAACAGATTCTTGCATTACATTAATACTTCTTTCAAAATATACAGGACAACATAATAAAGAAACTACATGATTCAAAATTCCTAAGTTAAAAATAATATTTTTATATCATTTTCTGTAACATCTGAAGGTTTGAAAGAATTCGTCAATTTTATTTCACTCGAAATTGAAATATCTAAATCATTACTAATTTTTTCGTTCTCTGTAACCGTAACATTATTAAAGAACCTATTTCCTTTCAATTGTCTTTTACGATAATAACTTTTATTTCTGTTATTTCCCAAAGCTGTAAATATACTAATACCACAAAATAAATTCTGTATTGTTTCAAATAAAAAGTAATAAGTTTTGTTTAGAAACTACACAAGATCAGTAGTCATCAAATCAAGCTGTAAGTAAATAAAACAATTATTGCCAGATTTCTTAAAATTCTTCGTCGTCAGACGCTAGCACAATACATAATTATTTTAAATATTACATAAAATGTTTTCTAAAATTATATTAAAAATAAATATGATATTTTAGTTCTGTTTTACAACTTCAAAGGGCATTTAAATGTTGACTTCCGGTCATTTAAATACCCACATCCGGTTTTTTGAGCTTTACTAATTCTTTAATATCTTGGCTTTTAAATGACGTAGAAACAAAACAAGAACATTTTTATAAAGCTAAATAAATGCTTTATTGAAAAAAACAAAATACTGAAAATATCATTTTTTTTAAATTGATCATTTCAACGTATTCGTATGCCTTAAAAAACATTTGTGGACACCTGAAAGGAGCAAATTGAAATCATTGAATATTTTTGAGGATAATCATATTTGAATGGAAGTTTATGTTAAGAGTGTGACTCGTAACTTTCGGATAAGCTTTCTTAAAAATATTATTGTAAATTTATAGAAATATATTGTCTCATCTTCATTGTAAATGTTAGAAAGTAACTGGAAAACATCATATGTAAAAAAAAAAACAATATAAGTTAAGAATTTCTAAGGAACAATATATATATTTAAAAAATGAATCAATGTCTTTCTGGAAATATTTCATTGTTTTTAAGATTTTACTTTAATTGAAAAAATTAATAAATTATAATTCTTAAAGAGTACATAGTCAAACTTTTTATTACTTCTTTTCAAAAATAAATTACACGCCTTTTCAATTAATTAACAGTAAAAATGGCAAAGAAGAATGGTTTAATATTATTCATTTTGTTCGAAATTAAAAATTGCTGAAAATAGTTCGTTTCAAATAGGAGAGATGAAATACTTTTCATAGACCTTCATGAAATGCAGAAAAAACAACAAAGTATCTTTTAGACACAGTTATATTTTTAGCTTCTGTTTCTATGTAAATAAACTTTGTTGATTTTACACTTGCAATAAATTATTTAAGTTTCAGAAAATTAATAAATTTATACGGAAAATTTTGATGAAATTTTTGAAAAAATTCAAAAACATTATATGAAAATTTATTTACATAATTTGTATAAACTTAGTATCAAAATATACTCCTCATGCACACATCCAGAGTACGAACTAAAATATTTTGGCTACTTAAATAAATAAAAATTTCAGAGTTATTCAAAGTGACATTACAATAAATTTGCCACATTTTACAACATTGTTATACAAATACTTGACCATAATTTTAAAAAAAAAATTATTATCATTATGAACATTATTTGAGTTCACACTCTAAAACATGGTATAAGAAAAGATTCTACCAAGTTTCAAAGAAATTTAATTGTATTATTTTCAGTTACCATATTTTGTGTTTTAAAAATATGCAAAAAAAAATGAATTTGAGAAAAAGTGCATTTTAGTTACAATTTTTCATATATTTTCAATATATATATATATATATATATATATATATATATATATATATGAAATTGCTTGAAATTCCTCAATTTAATAGTGTATAACTACTGTCTGCTCATTTTTTGTTTTTTTTTAGCTAATCTATATTTTTTTTTCTGGTAACTTTTACGATTGACAAAATATATCGTTTTGACTCTGTTACTCGAACTAACTTCATCGATTTTCGCAGAACCTTTCAATGTAAATATACAAATAAGAAAACCGAAATGTTCCATTGTTTCTAATGATATCTTAAATTCCTTATTAAACTGAATTAATTCATTGTATCATCCTAATCGCAGTGTGGGTGATACAATAAAAACGACTTTTGGAATTAACTTACTCCAAATTCCATTGAAGTATTTAGTAATATTTTGAGTTTTTCCTGATAAGCTTTTTGCTAAATTTTTGTTTCATAAAATAATATACTTTTATATTGATTGATAATGTTATTCAGATTGTATAAAGTCCTTTAGACATATCCACTTAGATTTGCTTATAATTTGATATGGCTCGTTGATAATTGCATCTACTCTCGTTCAACAGGACTTTATGCCTAAATTTCGTTTTTTTTCTATTTGAACATCCTTGAAAAAATACCATAATTACTACACGTGACATAACTTATGTCTCAATCATATTGTCACCCATAGCAATGCCGTAATAATTTTGTAAATTTTTGATGAAGCCATCCGTCAATTTTCTTCTTCCTATAAGCCTTTCTTATTTTAATTTTAATTTTCTCATAGTCTTACAAATGTATGAAAGTTGTAGTTGTTAAATAACAAGACTGAAATTGTGACACATCTAACTTGATTTCACGCATATTTGCTTATTATCAACTCGAAGACACACCATTCTTCTATCCCTACAACATTGTACGTTATTCTTCCATTGTTTGAAACAATGCTGGTAGTCTTCTAATGTCAGTCTTTCAAAGATACGTGCTGCTTTCTCTTTCACAGCATCAAAGATTTCAAATCCATTTCCTTTCAATAGATACTTCACCATAAGAAACAGATAGAAGTCATATGGCACAAGATCCAGCAAATAAGATGGTTGGACTAATATTCTCAGACTGTACTAGCCCTAGAAACATCTTGGCACACAATGCGTAATGAATGAATGCTTCCTTCCACAATTCGGACCGTTTTTTCGTTATTCTTTAACGGAATAAATGAAGAACGTAAACGTAGTAATGTTGTTTAATAGTTTGATTTCACGAACCTTGTGACAATACGCAATCCTATTAATATCGAAAAAAATCATCACTCCTTTGAATTTTAATTAGCTCATTCGAGTTTTTTGACTCTCGATGAAGATGGAAGTCTTCCAGGGCTTTGATTGGTGCTTCACTTCAGGATCATGATTAAAAAAGTAAATTCGTCACCCATTATTGTCCTATCTAATAAATTTGTGTCATTTTTAAAAGCAGTCAAAGTGTCAAAACAAACATTTCTAAGAGTTTCTTGTTCAAACGCAAGACTTTTAGGCAATATTTTACTAAACATTTTTTACGGATAAAAATTGTTACGTAAAATTTGCCGTAGGGATTGTGTGTCATTTCCTAGAGACTGAACAATCTAAAAAATATTTAACCGACATTCAGATCGAACCAGATAATTGATTTTCATAATATTGTCATCCGCTTCTCATGTAGAAATGCGACCTAGGCGTGAATCATCTTCAACGTCTTCTTAGCCATTTTGAAAATGCCTAAACCACTCAAAAAAAGCGTGCAAGTGATAAACATTCATTATCATACGCTTCTTTCAATAAATTATAAGTTTCAGTAACAGGAGTTCCAAATTGCATGTAAAGTTTCACAACAGCTCGCTGCTTTATGGTTGCACTTATAATTTTTCCTTCGACACAAAAATATGTCTCCAATTTGAAGGAAGGCTACGGCTATACGTATTTGTTTATAGAATCGAGAGATACTGCATTCGAGTGAGAAGGCTTCACACTAAACATTTGTCGTTCGCAGGAGTTTATAGCTTGCGTACTTGTTCTGTAGCAGAGTCTGTTTCGTTTTTTAATAGCCACACCTCATATGTTCCAAACACTCGTATTTTGTTTCGTTCTTCTGACCATGAATATCTTTCGTGGCATCATAGTTTACGAGACTTGAATGGCAAATATATGTTTTTCTTATTGGAATTTCCTTTTCCTCATTTCAACAGATTATTCTCGAAAATACGACACACATAAATTAAGACACTTCTAAGACCGCAATTGCTGAGTCGACTACTGAACAAAAATTCCGATAATATTCAGTAGAATATTTAAAATTAGATCTGTACCCTCAATTTAAAAAAAAAAAACCGTTGTGTCTTCTTTGTGAGAAAACGTTCAGCAATGATGCTATGAAACCAGTCACAAAAAAACCATTACTTTGAAAGAATGCATTTAGGATGGTGTCTTACATAGAAATCATCTTGTAGCAGAATATCTCAGTAACGATCTTTATAATTCACTTAAGTAGTATATTGAATCAATTAAGCAAATTAGATCACAACTTCTTAAATCAAGACTATGTTATTAATTTAAATTTGCAAATAAAATGATGAGCTATCAAACCAGTTATTATTACATAAAAAAAAACGATAGTGATCATGAGGTGCATATTTACATAACCTCATTGAATTATTTAAACATTTAAGTACTTTGTTACTGAAATTAATCCAACCTTACGTGACGAGTTGTAAAAAAATAAAAACATTTCTTATTTGACCAACGTATTTGTAAAGCTCAATGATATTCAAACATGCAACTGAGAAAAAATATTAAATTTATTCAAACTATTACAATTATTTTAAGCATCCACGTTACATTAAACTTGATAAACTTTTCCTTTTTTTTAATACCAATGAAGAATTTTTTCAATAAATCATTTTTTCAAGACATCGTTCTCTTTAGAATTGAAAATCATGATATATCCGATGAAGTGTTGGGAAATATACATAAATTATCTCTAAAAATTAAGTGGTAATTTTAAATTACGTTTTGGAGATATTGAAAGTATGGAATTATCACGCCACTTTCTGCTCAAGTTATAAATATCGACAGTCATTTGTAAATTGAAATCACTGAATTATTAGTTGACCTTAAAGCACTGATTATTTTCAATAATTTTACAGTGTGTAATTATTGATGAATATCAATATTACGCAAAAAATATCTAAAACTTTGTATTGGGGTATTTCTGTTTTATAATTGCATGCCCAAGCTCACATATGGTTGAATTCAATTTCAGGCATATTAATTCTGTTTTAACAAAGAAAAAAGTAAATTCAACATGAAACTGCGAAGCAATTTAAGGCAGAAAATAAAAAATTTCAAACCAAACATTAATAATCTAGTCACTCGTCATCAAGCGTATTCTTCTTATTCATTTATGCAAAAATTTAATTCGGGGAAAATAAAATACATTATTTCAGAAACTGGTAAGTTTCTTCCTTTTTTATCATTTTTTATATACAGGTCGATTAGAGAGTGATAAAAAATTCAAGGGGATTACTCCTGCGTTAACCTCTAAAAGGGATTCCTATAAATATGATACCCAAGCATATACTTCAAAATATTTCATTCTTATTAATTGTTTTTTCTATTAATTGCGATTTCCTTTGCCACGTTTCCAGTATATATCCTTTCCTTTTCCGGTATATGTCCTTATAATTTAAATATTTTTATCATAAAGGAAATGATTACTAATCGAAAAGCTGTATAGTCTAACTTAATTCGGGAATTAATCGGTTCTTACAGGATTAATAATACTTGAATTATACGGAGCATCAGAAGTATGGTTCAGGATCTCTATTTTACATTACGCAACTGCTGCGCCCTCAGTACTCTTAAGTGCTCTTTTCCCAATTGATTTTACCTCCTCCAGTTCCCGATTTCTTAGATGACGTGAATGGACTTACATATGACTTATGAATTTCAAGCGGGTTCTCCAGTCAACACAATATGTGAGCTCTGATTCTACTCCTACTCCCTCACACAAACATCACTCCAGGAGAAGAACTTAAGCAACAGCATGTAAAATTCTCTACCAACTGAGTGCGAAAAAAAATGAGATAGATATCTGTCAAGCGATTAAAATGATAGGGACTGAACCGCATTACCACCCGAATGACCAAGATTACCAGACGACATGCAAACTTTACCTAAAAATCAGTACAAGTTGTTCAGAAAGCTGAGTTTAAGTTTCTATTTCTTTCTTTCTGCAAAAACTGAAGTCACCCAACCCCCGACATTTCCTTAAAAACAAAATTGTAGAAAAAGAAAAGATGATGATGAAAAGGAATTAACTGCTTCGTGTAGTTAAAATTAGTCAACACATTTTTTTTTCTTCTTTTAACCAAGCCAACCTAATGATTAAAACTCAAGATAAATTATAAGTAATTAAAATTACCACCCGAAAGAACACTGTTCTCTTAATAAGTAATAATTCACAAAAAAATCCTGAAAACAAAACATCTACCCACCTCCAATCATGAACGCATTAACCTTATAGTGTAGTAACATGGAAATTTGAAATGGGGGATGCCAAATCAAGAGAAGACCTTGTCACTTCGGAGAGATCCAAAATTTAGTGGAATGTCATTTAATAGTAATCTTGTTGAGACTGATTTTGAATTTAATAATTAAGGAAACTCTTAAAGTTGTTTGGTCAATTATATGAAACAGTATACAAAGGTGATTGATTTCTCTTTTAGAAATTCATAAGGATAAAAAAAAATCACTGAAAGTTGACATCACTATAATAAAATTTATTCTCAGATTTTTTCGAATGAATATAGATCACTTTCATGTCTTAAGTCATATGGAAAAGAGATAAAATCCATAACCAGTGAATGCTTAAAAACTTCTTTGCATGGAATTATTAGCTAAAATATAATTTTAAAAATTACAAGTTTATCTCCATAAAATATTAGTTTAGCACTAATGCATGCAATTAATTCAATCATTTATATCATACTCAACAACTGAATTATAAATTGAATTCTTATCAATAATGGTTTTATGAATTTCTTAACATAACATTGAAATGGAACAATAACCCATATACATCGTTATCTTAGGAAAAAGGAGTTACTCGTATTTCTTAAAAACATTAACTTCGATTAAATGTACTCGAAAAAACTTTAGTAAGTCATTTTACTTTACAAATATTTTTTTGAATAAGGAGGAAGATTTTTCTTTAATACTTTTCTTAAAATATTAAAACAAAAAATATTTCATTTTTAAACCACAGAAATTTAGAATTTCAATCTTCTACCCGCATTTATTTAAGTTTCTGAAATGATACCATGTCGTTGAAAAGGACAAGGGGGGGTGCCAGATCAGCTGTCGTCCTCGTCACTTGGCCGAGGTTCTCAATTACGAGATCCGTAACCAATAGCCCTCATGTTACTTCTAGTGCGACGTTAATAAAAACTTAACTAAATGGTGTTGGAAACTTTGGTTCTAGATATGCAAAGGAACATAATGTAAACGTAGGGAAATCATCCTTTATTAATTGCATTGAAGAACCACTAAATTAGGGTTAGCAATTTAAAAAGGAGTAAGACTTGATCTGGTCTTGAAAATGAATCTGACACAAAATGCATGAATGCGTCACTTCAACACCAGATCATGCGGTCTTAGATAGAGGAACTTCTAGGTATTTTAGTAGCAGTCAGAATGTCTATTAAAGACTATCCTACTACTTCAAAGCGTGGTTTTTAAACTGACTGACCAGGTATTATTAGTGTGTGATAGCATAAATTAAAAGCTAAATTTTAATTGTATCAGGAAGTAAAAGTGAACTATTTACTATGATAGGAAAAATTAGGAAATAAAAATTGAAATGATATCATTACACACACAAATATATATATATATATTTGATCCGAAAATTTAAAAAAATCGCTCACATTTTTAAATCAAAGTCTATTAGTGTTCAAGAATAAAATTTCATGAGAGATTTTATTATATACTCTGTGTAAATCAAATGACTCTGAATTTCCTTTTTTTATAATTTTTCTATTATGCCGTATTACTTTCTGAAAATAGAACAATGGGTAAAATAATTTTGTTACTTTGGGCTACTTGTGCCTTTTTTTTATCTAACCATGGAAACTTTATAATAATTTGAACTGCATAAAAATATTTCTTCCTAATCAAAATGAAACGTGATTAAATAAATTATATGAAAGTAGAAGTGAGGCATTAAAGATAATAATATATGAAGGAAATAGAACAAAAAAGCAAATGAAGAGAAATAGAAGCTATTATCAAGCAGTTATATTTGTAAGTTGTATTAAGCTATGTCTCTTAATATTTAGATTGAAACAAATCTTAATTAAAAATCAGCTGAATATGTGATGTGGGGGAACCAGAAAATGATTGAATTAATAAATTAAGGTTATATTAGTTGATCCTAATTTAGAATAAATGAGTTATGTGGGATATGAGAGAGAAAAATCTTACCTGTTCCCTAGAGATTGTTAATAAAGCATTCTATCTTGTACATACATATTTTCAGTTTGAGTGCAGTAGTCATTGTCTGTTTAATTAGAAGGAACAATCACATTAGAATGAAATATTGATGGACAGTTGTCACAATTTCATATCAAATAACTTACATTGCTTGAGGAATTATATCAATCATATACTGTGAATCTCATAAATTTTAAGGCCGGAATAAAACTGGAAATAAATTCAGTTATTATTTTATTTATCAGGTCCCCGTATAAGTGGAGATTTAATTTTATTGTGAGATACTCAGCTTTAAAGTAATGCAATATCCCATTAGCAACACCGGATAGTCTAATCTTAGCAATATTTTAACACTAGAATTACCGAGGCGACCCAAAACGTAAGATAATCCTCGTTACACAGTTGTATTTCAAAATTAAGCTATCTAATTCTTTGACTTTTTCTAAATATTCAGTCTAATGCCTTCAAACGAATTTAATTGAATTCAAAGGAATACTTTTTAATTTATATATCTGTATGCCTAGAACGACCATGGAGGTCATAGCTGACCCGAACAAGACAATTACCTTTTCTTTTACTTCAACCAGAATTTCAACTCTACATTTTTCAATTACAAAAGAATCGTATAAGGAGATGTAATGCGTTTGCTTTTTGTAAAAGAGTGAGAATGAGAACTGGGCATATGCTCACATATCTGGCATGTACCTGCCAGGCAGATGTGTGGGCCTTTGTGATTGGAAGCTATTGTATCTATGTATTGGAATCTTGTGGAATATTATTATCTCAGTTATAGGCTAGAAACTAAGTAAATATAATATTTTCCCTGTTGTAAATTGAGAAGAAGGAAAACAAATTAGTGGCATTCGAGTTAAGCACACGTTTAGTGATGACATCCAGCAGAGAAGGTCTTTCGAAAGAAGAAGCTTTGAAATTGCTAAAAGAAATTGAAAAATCGGTAAATGATTCTTACGACAAAAATACATCTGATGATGTTAATGAAAATTTTATTAGAAATGACGAAAGAAATATTGTGGAAAATGTTCATATAATTTCATCGTTTTCATCTAGTTCAAGTGACAGCGAGTTAAATGAAAACACTCCAAGTAAATGCAGTTCAGAAATTTATAAGACAACAAAAAATTTTAAAAGTGCTAAGAAAAAAATAATAAATAATGGTGAGCAATCACTCCTTTAAAGAGATTTGGGAGAAGCGAAAGATGGAACTATGAGGAAAATATATAAGTGTTGAGTTTCTTTTGGTCGACGATCTATTCAAAACCTTCTAAAAGAAAATCCGGGACCTAAACCACATTCCAAAAGAAATATTGCTAATAGCAGACCTATAACTTTCTCGAGACTTTTCATAAATGACAAAATTTTGAATATCATAAAGGAATGTACAGAAGGAATGCACTCCAGTTCATCGAGAGATGCATTTCTCTCGATAAACTGGAGTGGCCGCGGTAGCCTAGTAGTCATGGCTTCAGATTCGTGGCCGGCGATTTTCATTGAGTCGCGGGTTCGATCCTTGGCTGCTAAAGACCTGCCGTGTAGCCGCGTCTGATGCAAGTTAAATCTGTCGGAGACCAATGTCCTCCCGCTGGGGTGGTGTGGATATTAGGAGAGGAGGGTGCCAGCTCAGATGTCATCCTCGTCATTTGACCGTGGTTCAAAATTACGAGGTCCGTCGCCAATAGCCGTCGTGTTGCTTCTAGTGCGACGTTAACTAAACTCAATGAACTGGAATTTTTTATTTCAATATTACATGTTCGAGGAGCTTCAGCTGCCAAAAACGGTTTTCATTACTAGACTTTGGTCAAAGACCCGAGACACAATTTTACTCAAAGTATGTGTGAGAAGGAAACTCCTGAAATAATAAATCTCTATAATTCTACAAAATCTCTAGTCGATGTTGTAGATCAGATGGCATGAAAATATTTCGTGAAATCTGTATAGACATGTGTTCTTCAATATTTAAGATCTAGTGGTGATTAATGCTTGGTTAGTTTTCAAAGAGACAGCATTTCTAATCTTAGCAGAAGGGTCTATATTATAAAATTAGTAGAGAAGCTATGAGAGAAATATATTGCAAAAGAAGTTCACGTATACCCCAAAAGTTTCTAACAAGAAAAAGTGATGCCAAGTAAATCAATCCAAAGGCAACCAAACTAATATTGTGTGTGAAAAAGGGTAAAACGCAGCTTGTGGATTATGCACAGCATGAAAAGAAACAAAGACTATGGCATTTTGTGTGAAATTTTCGAGAAAATTAGTATAATGTTAGTAAATTGGCACACATGTTTATTTTATTTTTTTGTGATTTAATATCTTGTTAGACTGTAAGGTCCTTATGAGATTTTAATTAATTAAAATATATTTTATTTAAAATATATATTTTGTTCATTTCATTTTATACAACCTACCAAAATATTAAAGTATGTATTCTGCAATTAGAAATTTAATTTTCTTAATGATAATTTCCTATTAACTAAATTTCATACATAATATTCTAGAAGCTAAAGTTAAGAAGAAATCACTAATTAAAAATCATTGTAATTATCATGAAACATTTTATTTACCCTCATTATTATTATAAAAAATAAGAATAACATTTCTGAAGTTCATGGGGCCGGTATGACCCACACCAGTAGTTCTAGGTATATCAGGAATACGTTTGTTCTAGTTTTAAGAGCTTCCTTATTTCGGATCTCGGTGGAAAGCAGGATAATATATCCAAACGAATACTTAATCTACTAAGTCTGTGGTACTGTACCTTCTCTTTAATCTGGCGTTTAGTGGTGCGGTATTCGTTGTTTGAGCTCATTTAATAATACATCAACAATCAAGAAGTTCATGTGTTCATTCTTTTACGCATCAATTCGTAATTTTGTTGACCTTATGCCTGAGGTCGCTGTACAGTATTTCTTTCCGTTTTTTTTTTTTTTTTTCTATCAGTAAACACATTACCTTTGCACAATGTTACAACTGTATATATTTAATGTATCGTAAATAAAATATTTTTGATACTAGCATAGGTTCTTCACGTTCTAATAAAAATCAAAAGCTTCAGTACGTTTATATAGTCACTCGTGACAAATTATTTTATTTATCATTGTAATTTATTATTTATCTTACCCAGTGTTATTAATCAGTATAGAAGGTATCAAATAAATTCTAATAAATCAATATAAAATAATTTTTATAGTTATTATATAGACCAGTATAAAATAAATTCTTATAATTATTGTATAAATCAGTATAAAATAACTTAAATTTACTTTTATAGTTTCCACAAAAACGAAATACTTAGTTGAATATTTATAGTATCAACACTGATTCAGAAGGTGCTTAATTTATTAAAATGTAAAGTTTTAATTGCTTAATTTTCTTTTTTTAAAATTGGTTTACCATTTATGTCCCGTGAAAACTATATTAACATTCGATATACCGCAGAAACTGCTAATCGGTCATGACCGTGATCACAAACGTGTTACATTAAAGAGATCTCCATATGTCTAGATTTTATGTTTAGTTGTATATAATAATATTTTTTATCTGTTGATGCTTATTCAGTTGTTTATATTGCCATAAGTTTAGTTATTCAAATTTCAAGAATTTTATTTCACAGAATTTATATCAAAATTTTCAAAATGTTTTTGTATTACTTTAAAACATTTTTTGTAAAAGCAATGTACAATTCTGTATGCGTTATTTTTGAATACGTAATTTTCTTTATTACTTTGCATGTTTGTGAGTTATCTGCTCTTTCTCTTTTCATTTTTCCTTGGTACATTTTTAGATGCTTAATAATATTTTCAAAATTCTGCTTCGATTTATTGCCAAACAGTATACATGCTAATTTGCTTCAAAATCAGTTTATTTATTTATTTTTAAGCAGGAATAATAAATGTTTTAGAAAGCTAATTTCCCTGCTTATTTTGACTAAAGGATAATAATTTTTTATGCAAAATGCAAGGTCCGTTGCTGCATTTTAATTATAATTGTGCTTAACCACTAAAATTTAAAGCATTTAAAGATTAATGTGCACTGGTTTTGCCTATTTTGATACAACTGTTTGTTACGCTGTTTCTTACTTATTTAACGAAGTCGGATGAACTGTGTCGGCTTGACTGTTTGATGTGTTCTTTTGAACAGTAGTATAAAATTTCCTTTCCATGGTTCTACCTTTGAATAGTTGAGACATATTGTCCGAATAAAAACAAAAGTCTTCATATTTCGCAAAGCTTTATTATGCACATATAAGTTTATGCATTTATTACATTTTTGTGTTATTTTTATGTAGGATAGATAGATAGATAGATAGATAGATAGATAGATAGATAGATAGAT
>BMAW01003556.1:169631-208013 GCA_019974015.1 Nephila pilipes
ATAGATAGATAGATAGATAGATAGATAGATAGATAGATAGATAGATATAACTATATTAAGCGACAATGATCTAAGTTGCATACGCCGTCTAGCGGGGCTGATGTGTGTTAAATCTGTAGAGGCACAGGCTCTTCCAACTGGCATGGTATGAAAATTAAAAGGGTGAAATGCCAGCTCAGGTGTCGTCCTCATCACTTGCCTGAGGTTCAAATTTACGAGGTCCGTACACAATATTCCTCTTTTTGCTTCCAGAATGATGTTAATATAACCACAAACCAAACCTGAATTGCATATACTTCAGTAACCATTATGTCATTATTTTGACCTTTGACATTTGATGGAATTGTATTCCGAGTTTAACAATCTCTTATTCTCGACTCTATGTCCGGGCAACGTGTTCATCTTTCCTTTTTGTATATTAATTTTCTAGGAGGAGTTACGTATGTTAGTTCAGAAATAGAGTGCTATAACTTATACTGCTTCCTCAACAAATCACTGTTGGAAACACATGCGAAATCATAAGCATTGTTATTACAGGTGAATATATTTTTTCCAATTAGTTTTGTACACATACAAATGCGAACTAAATTATAATAGTTTATTTAGTATTGAATTAAATCTCCCTATGCAATACAGGAAAATATACTAAAACTCCTGAAGAAAAAAGAACCTGGTTGCTTAATAATTATTTTATGTGAAAAATAAGTATATGAATTTTAAAAATCTCTCAATTTAGTCAAACCACATAGATAAATACGGATTGGATTTTATTTCATAGTCTTACCAGAATAAAGGGAAATATTTTTCAGTAGACGAGAGGAAAATAAAGAACTTCCGTTATATTTTTTTCTTCTTTAAAAAAGCCCTTTCTTACCACTATTTATTAGTTATGAGCTCTTGTATATGCATTAATTATCAAATATGCCCTCAGAGCAACTTTTCTATTGATACTGTAAAATTAGCGATAATATAGGTGTACAATCATGTCCTTTGAAACAAGTAATTTAAATTCATTTAAATTACGAAGCTTATGAGTGCTAAGTATCATGTAGGGAAGCTAGGGGCAAATGGTAACACTTTTTGCTTAAAAAAAGTGCTTGTATTTTAAATGATTTCTTTCATTATATATGTTTCTTTTTATAGCAAATCGAACCAATATTTTCGCAAGTATACAAAATCCATAGTGTGATTTTTTTTTTGTTGATTTTATTAATTAAACTATTATATTCTAACCCAGGCGTCTGATACAATTTACCCATTCGAGTACTAATGCCATTAACCCGTTCACTACCAGCGTATCATATCTGATACGCTCGCGTTGGCTCTCCTGTGCCCCGCGTATCACAATAGATACGCTCTGGAATGCCTTCTGCAGACCAGCGTATCAATAGCGATACGCTTAAAGAGAACGTTTCATTTGATTCTTTAAATATTACTAGATGGTGTTATGTTACATTACCGCGAAATCTATATAGATAGGTTATTTGGAATATTGATCTTGGTTACATGAGGTATCAGGAGGAGGTAGGGGGGTTATTGTTAAAAGCACATATCGTGTAGCGGTTCTTTAAATGTAATGACATGATTTAAAGCGTGCACTTGCTTTCGGTTTACTTTCTTCTTTCTTCTTGCATCTTATAAGTTCAAATGATAATTTATGGCCCTTTATGGGTGTTAAGGCTTTAGGTACCAGATACTCTCAGTTGTTCGTTTCATTTAGTCGATTTTTATTTGTAGCGACAGTCATGACGAACAGAAAGTATTTATCTGATACTGATATTTGCTGAATAATGAATGAATCCGACAGTAATGTTAGCGAAAATAATCCAAATCTGTACATAGACGTTAAAGTAAAAAAAAAGGGGGGGAAGGACTAAGAGGTGCCCTTTATTCAAAATCTTGCGTGAAGCTTCAAAATATGTGTGTAAGACATGTGACGTTGGACTATGCATTGGTTTTTATTTTTATAAATATACCAAACAGCAAAATAAGATTTATCTTTCATATTTATGTATTCCATGTAATGATACATCATTACACAATGAAATTTATGTAGCATATGTAAATATATTTTGTATTTTCTTAAAAGTATGGTTTTTTATGTAATTTTATGTATAAAACATTCAATTTTCGATTAAATCCTTTTTTTTTTTTTGTATATATTAAGTTCTGAGCAAACTCAATGAAACTACGATTTCACCATTTATATCCTATCTGTTTTGCAGAATTTTTTTTTCTTAGACATTTTCCTTAACCCTTTAATTCTCTTTTTTTTTCTTTCCTTATTAATTATTTCATAAACTTTTTCCAAAGCTTTTTTGGGGCGAGTTGTTAGGATGGCAGATTTCCTTTTGAGTCCCCTTTTAAACTGTTTGAAAAGTGAAACTTAAGATGTTAGAGATCTGTTCTCTGAGAAAAATCAGTTTTCCTAATTTGAGTACCTAATAATCCTGGAATGTGTTCAGTAGATGTTTCATCATACTTATACTTTCACCTAACTCTTATATATAATTCCGAAACAGATTCTGACAGTTCATATTCACAAGACACAGTGACAACTCATAACCCATTTGTTTTGAATACATTTCTTCCGCTTTATCTACATCAGAAGTTGGGTAATCGGTGAAGTGTGGTGATACAAAACTAGAACATGGAAAAGTGTTAACATTTAAAGGCCACTAATTGCTTTCTTTGCAACCATACGAAGTGTTGAGAGGGTTTAGTTAAATTAAGTAGATCTTAAGAAAAATGTAACTATTATTGCCATAATATAAAAAATAATGAATCCTTGCATATTATTCACACTCAGCAACTGTATAAAAACTTTCGGGTTTGATGTAGACTTAACAGGAATATTTTTTTCTTTTTTTTTCCTGATAACGGGACACCTACAAATTACTATACAATAATATGTAAACTCAATAAAATTTATAATTTATTATTTTTATTGAAAAGAAAGGGAATGAAAACTTAAGAATAAATAGTTTATGTCGAGCTATATTTTGAAGGTCAAATTGGCTTTAATATATTTGTTATCGATGTCATATAAGAGGGAAACTCTTGAGAAGAGTTTTAATTTTTTTTTTTTTTTTTTTTTTTTTTTTTTGAAATTGTTATAATAGTGTGCTCACTTTCTGAAAACGGGGTCTTTCGGATAACATTTTTGAATCTTAGCTTGGAGACAAATCAGCAGTTTACCTAAATTCAGGACTTATGCACATATTATATATGCTATATCAAACATTGTACATAATTTTCCAGTTTAATCTAGAGTGACAATGAATTAGAAATTTTTCAACAATTGGCAAGTTGTTACAAGTTGCAACTCACACCGAAATTTTGATATACTCATATAGGTTCGGATTCTATTGTCAATTTATAAAATTCGTTTTGATTTAAAAATAATCAAAGTAGCATTTTAAAACTTAAAAACACAGACACAATAAATAGGCAAAATCTTTTTAAAAAACAATAACCAATTAAATCAACTTAAATTAGAAATTATGAATTATTTTTTATGTATTAAATAGTTAAAACAGATCACGTACACGTAACATCTGATATTTCTCGGGAAGGTAATGACCGTGTTAACATTTTCTGGTCTGTCATAAGAATAGACTTTACTAAAATTTCTGATTAAAAAGTTTTAAACGGGTAACTTGCATAGTAATAATGTGATTTGCATAGTCGTCTCTGTGGAACAAATCTCACTTAATTTAGTTTGTGGAGTATATATGTGTTCACAATTTTAAGTATAAAGAATTTGTTTTAAATTTGCTGAAACAGTCTTCTTGGATCCTAAATTACGAAGCAGCGGTCGTTTTGACCCCCCGTATAATGTTCACATATCAAACAGTAACTCCGTTTCGAAAATTAAAAAAACAATACTACAAACTTGTTATTTAATCTGAAATTCAAATATTTTCTGCCTGATGAGAGAAATGTGATACCCAAACTAATATATTCATTGGGAATTATACTTTTGTCTTTCATTTATTTTATATGCAGATAAACTATGAAATTGTTCATTTCTTCGTGATATATAAAAAATCGTGATATATAAGTTTATTATTTTTTTCTGTGTTTTTGTTTGTACAATGCAACCTTTAAAACAAAATCTCCCTTTTTTAATGTACAGTGTTTAATCAATAGCACATCCATACTTAGTTTAGCAACAAATGTTTTTATTTTCTTGAAAAATCATCTGATGTAGATTTTTTTAATACTTAGTTATTCAATAAATGTTTAATTTTATTATATTATATTGGACATGTACTGTATAGAATCAAAAGAAATTCCACACTAGAAGAATGATATATTTGCTTTTCTATCAAAGTTAAATATATATGTACTAATGAATCGTTTATACAATTATTTTTAATTTGAAGCATGTTTTCTCTCTTTGAACTTAAATCGGAGACATAATTAAAAAGGTAAATCACATGTTTCCTTTTAATTAAATAAGGTTGTTTGCATATGATACATAAATGCGCTGCAATATATATTTTTTTATTAAAATTATTAATTCTTTATATGATTTATTTGAGAAATGTTTCTTTTTAAAAAAATTTCTGAAGGTAGCGATTTTTCTTTTTTTGTATTTTCACATTCTTACATACACGATAAGTTACAAAAGTGATGAGAATAACTTAGGAATTGCGCTTTTCTGGTCCACTGACAAAGGTAACATCTGGTGGCGGCAAGTTTCAGTTACATATTAGAATAGTCAGCAGGTTGTCAGGTTTCTCTGGGCATTTACTTTGACCATATAGAAAGTAATTGTGTGAACACATCATCGAGTTCATGATGCAATAATGTATTGAATAATGAAAGACTATAAGGTTCTGTGCTAAATGTGGCAAAAAACTATTGAAATGTTAAAAGAAGCTTATGGCAATGAAGTTGTATGTCATTTCCAGGTCACAAGAGGTGCAATGCGTGTAAGAACAACCGACAGAAGGTAGAAAAAGACCTAATTCATATGTTCGGCATTGAAAACTGAGAGATATATTGATCGAGGGAGGAATATTTTGAACTCATATAATGACTTGAGTGTACGTTTAAGCGCAAGTATGGTAGGACTGCCTAAAACAGAAATCCACTACAAAATTAAGGTGTAACTGAAAATGAGTGAAAAGTGTATGAAACTTGCAGCAAATATTATGACCCCTGTTCACAAAGGTATCCATGTGGTGATTTCGCAAGAATTGTTAGATCGTGCCTCTAATGACATAGCTTTCTAAAATGCGTCAAAAGCGGAAACGAAAGTTTGAAAATTTCAATATGATCTTAAGACTAAATGGCAGAATGCAAATATCCCCACTAGGACCAATACTCAATACGGCGTTGGTGGTAACTTTATACATATACCACTAAAACATCCCTGGGCTTTCCCATTTTCCATGCATTCCACAGTCACACTCCTGCGACTTCATTCACTTTCAAAAACTTAAAAGGAAACCTTAAAAAACACAATAAAAGGAAAAAATAAAATTGGAATCATAATTTCTTTGAAATTTTAAGATTATTTCAAAATATCATAATTGTAGTTTTTCAATTCCCCCCCCCCTTAATTTTGGTATTATTGATATATTTTTATTAAATTTTCATTTTTAACATTTGCTATTATTTTTTCACATTTTAATTTGTATTTTAACATTATTTTTTGTTTTCTTTTAACCAGTTTCACTATTATTTTAAACCTTTAAATTCTATCTGTCTGATTGAGGTTATATCAACAGAGATAATATTGCTCTGTTAGCGTTATAATTGTGTTTTGTTATTATTAGGCGATTTGTCTCATAGATAAAAGTTTTTCAACTTCTTTAATCTGATTAATTTTTATTCTTCTTTTTCGTTTACTTTCAATAAGTTTTTGGCAAATATTTTCGTCTATATTATTATACTTGGTATCCTTGTTATATAATACTTTTTATTTTTATTTTTTTTCAGCTGCAAAAAATATCATATTTACCTACGTTATCGGATTGAAATATGAAAATGTAAGATTTCTTTAACACCTAATCTGTCCTAAGCTAAGCATAGATAACATAAACGTTATTTTTCACTACCTTTTTGAATTACCTATCCATTGTTTTCTTTCTTTGAGTAGCACTTAGTTACAGTTCAATTTTTCAGTTTTTAAATGATATTCCTTTAGTTATTTAAATTTTCTCTTATTGGTTTTCTTCTGTAACTTTTCTTTCTTTTATTTTACGATTATAGAATTTAAGATATCCGTTCCTCGTGCATTTTCTGCAAATGTATTCTCATACATTTTTCAAAAAATTTTATTTGTAACTTTTTTTAAAAAAAAAGTGTGTAGTATTTAATGTTTGTCTCAAAACAATTTTTGTTTCAATTATGTTATTATACTAACGCAATATTATTTCATTCACTGAAATATGTGAACACATATATATACTCTATAACAAAAAAAAAAATAAAACGACGCACCAAGAAGGATTTGTCCAATGGAGAAAAAAAAAAATTGGCGGATAGGAAAATTATTTTCAGGCTAGAAAAAGTTTAAAATTTCATTAAAATTCAAAGATTTATTTCAGAGTAGTTACAAAGTAACGTGCTTAATAAGGTGTTGACCCACCTCTTGCCTAGATGCAAGATTTCTTGCCGAATTTGCTTCAGTTCTCGGGTGAGGACATCAACAATCCCTGGTAGGTTCAGTCACCTTCCCCTCATATCCCAGACATGCTCGATTGGGAAGAGATCTGGCTGGCCAAAGAAATGATTGGCAAGCTATAATATAGTTCATATCAACACGTACAGTATGTGGTCTGGCATTATCTTCTTTAAAAATAATCCCAAGATACTGTAAAAGGAACGGTAGCAAAACAGGTCTCAGAATGTCGTGGACGTACCGCTGTGCTATGATTGTGCCTCTAATGATGACTAAAGGGTTCAGGCTGTCTAGTGAAATGGAATTCCGAACCATAACTCCTGATTGAGAGCCTGTGAAGCGTGCAACAGAGAAAGCAGGATCAGCACGCTTCCCTGGGCGTCTCCAGGCACATCTTCGATTATCGTCGGGACACAATTTGAAGAGAGATTCGTCGTTTATCACTATACATCCCCAATCCTTTTCATTCCAACCTGATCAAGCCAAGCACCACTGTAATCTGATTCGACAGTAGGCAGGCGTGAGTAGCAGATGACGTAGCGGTCTGTAAGAGAAAAAGAATTTACTTTATCAGCCTTCTGTGAATGGTCATGGTGGATACTCATATGTGGGTCGCAGGCCTGATGGTTGATAACGATGAATCAGGCGCTGTGACAGCTTATCTGACAAACATTCTGTCCTTCTGATCTGCTGTGGTCCTAGGTCGACCACTACCATCATGACGCTGAAGTCTGCCATGACCCAAACATTCTTGCCTGCATCTTCCATTTGCCGCATCGCTTCGACCCATATGAAGTTTAATTCTCCGACTTGCCCAATCTGCCACTTTCAATCCAATAATACGAGTTCTTTCAAAGTTTGCCGGTTGCTCGTTATGAGCTTGAATCCTGCTGCGAGACATTTTTTTTTCATTCGTTGAAATGTATCCTAAATCGCAATACAACGGAAAATTTGGCCATCAGGTTGAGAATCTCTTCTTATATAGACCTGCTGATTGCGCAGTTTCGTTGCGCTGTTATTCCGGCTATTCATTTGTTGGACACCAAATTTTAATCATTTGCGAGTTTTGTCCAAATGTTTTGTATACGAAATTTCATTACATTTGGGTTAATTCCTTCTTTGTGCGTCGTTTATTTTGTTATAGAATGTATGTCAAAGAACATTATGCCGCAAATGTAAGAAAATTATGAATACATAAGGTTAAAGTAATAAAGTAAGAGCTTACTAAGCAGGTGAAAAACTTGATTTTCAATCAAATTTGTTATTTTTATTCCTTTCTTTTTTCAAGCTTTGACAAACTGTACACTGACTATAATCGTATTATGTAATTAGTTATAAAAGTAACTTAAAATGAAAGAAGAATTTTGAGTATTTTTTTCGCATGACCATCTCCCTATTTGTTCATTAAAGAATGATATGATAAGTTTGTTTTAAACAATATTTTTTTTACAGTTTCTACATCTTTAGAAAGGCATCTTAAATGATCAGCGATGTTTCATATTTTTTTCCAATTTGTGCAAAATATATTAATTTAGAAAAAATATAGCAATTTAAAATTTAATGATCGAATCATACATGTAGAAATACATACATGTGTTTCTTACTAATATACATAAAATCCCAATAAAAGATCTTGTAAGTTGTGAAATTCCAAGATATAGAAAATCTTACTAATAATCTCAAAAATAGTTGAGTGGATAAATTTAAATTCAATAATAAGATAACTCAAACTTTCTTATGAAATATGTTTAAAAGGTCTTTCGGGAACTAAAGTAAATTACATTTTGAACAATTATAATGTATATATACATAAACTGAAAAGGCTTTTACTAAACACTGAAATGAAATAAATAAGAAAGAAGAAACATAAATTATTGGGCAAATAATCACCTCTTAAAGTGGTATAGAATAAGGTTACATTGATGCAAGTTATTTTCCTTAATTTCATTTGAATTAAAATGATATAATATTATTACCCGTAAAACAATTAATATAAAAAAGGAAGCTTATAGCATGTGATACTGATCGTAATTAATTAGTACCAATCATACTATCTTCCATAAACACTTCAGTAATCGAATAACTTTATGTATGTACTGGAATTATTCTGAAAAATACTGGTATTAAAAGCATATTCTTATAAGAAATTACCTAACTCTACTTGTATTAATATAACTACATGTATTAATATAATATACATGTTTCGCAAAAAAATTAAGCATTTCGTTATGTATGAATTCTTTCGTGAAATATGACCAGAAGAAATCATCTGGACATGGCTTCACACGTGGAGGAATGATCGGAAAAACTGGTAGAGGGACATAGTTTAACCAGTGTAGATGAAAATTTCGAAATCAACAAAAGTTTCGTTGCGTGCGCTTGGAAAGCCTTCCAAACCTTAGGTGCAGCTGCAAGAAAGGTCAACGGTGGCAGCCATAGGTAAACAACTGCAGTGGATTATGATATATATCGTCCTGAGAGCGAAAAAAGCCCGATACTAGTCAGAATGTGCCATTGCTCAGCAACTATGTACAACAACAGATCGACAAGTGTTGCTTTTTTTGTGGCCAAACGCCTTCACTAAGTTGGCCTACTTACCTGCCGTACTAAACTCTGCATCTCTTTGAAAGTTGGCCATCATTGGCACCATTTAGAGTGGTGTAAGGAGCACAAAATCTGGACATCTCATCAATGGAGTCGTGTCCTCTTTACGGATGAGAGTCATTTCATTACTACAAGTGATTTTCAACGCCAGTTTGCTTGAAGAAGGTCGAGACAGAGTTTCATCCCATTAACATCACGGAAAGAGACCATTAGGGTGATCCTGGAGTTGTCTGGGGAGGCATTATGCAGAACGGGTGGACTGATCTCCACGTTTCCGACAGATGTTCTGTAATCAGAGAGCGCTAATGTAAGAATATAAGTGCCTTGGAACAAATCCATGCGCGTTTGTTCCGAGGTGAGTTTGGATCAGACTTCTATTTTATGGATGACATTTCAGAGCCGCACTGGGAAGCTGATGTTCAACCGGTACTAGAAACTGAAGATATCACACGAATGGATTTCCCAGCGTTCTCTACTGATTTAAATCCTGTAGAACATGAGTGGGATGCTATAGGCAAGTAACTTGTGGCACAAATATATCCTCCGGGGAACATCCAATCAATGAAATCGATGCTGATTGTGAAATCGTTCTCTTTTCTCAAAAACTGTTGAACATTCTGGCCCTGAATATGAAGAGACGGTGAGAAACAACCATTTAAGAAAGGGGATGACATATCCCATACTAAGGAGCATCTGCTTGCTGTTTGATTACCTATAATATGTATTGTATTCCTCATGTATTATATGTGTTGTATTATATTTATTGTATTCCTTATGTTTACGACATCGTTTAAGCACAAAATGTTGTTTCTCAATTCTTAATTCCATTCCTCTCAAATGATTTATAGTGGAGTCATGGCAAAAAAAAAACACTTGTTGCTCTAGTTTTGCACATCAATATTTATTTATACATATATATATATATATATATATATATAGTGCTTGATTTGGTTAAGGCACCTGGGAATTGAAATTATGCCTTTATTAACATAATACGAGATAGACATTATTACATACTGCGGGAGGTAAAAGCAGTCTACGTTCACTTGATTCCTTGCGTTATACAAAGTAAGCTACAGATGCCAAAGCGTCGTTTCAGCCTTCGTGGCTGCAGAGGAAGAGAAGTGACTTTTCCTTGCTTGAGATTAATATAAAAGAATTTCTTAACCCCTTCCGGTAAAATGACGAGTCTAGATCGTCCTTGGTTTTTCATACCATACAGCAAAATGATGAGCTACACTCGTCATTGGTTAATCATGTCATAAAGCAAAATAACAAGCTACACTCGTCATTCGACTAAAGTTACTGTTGTGAATATGATAATTAATTTAATTTAAAACTCCTAGGGAACTGAATTTGGAAACACTTTTGTTTCTTGAAGAACTATCTCAGATCAGTATGACGTATTGTTTGCCGTTAGAATTTCTTGATACAAGTCACGGTCAAATTGTTGTTAGTCTGTAAGATTTCATTCTTGTAAACACTTAGTATGAATATCGATAAATATAAATTTTTGCTAAAGGGACAACATGTTGTATAATAAATACCACAATGGATAAGAGTAGTGTAGACTGTGAAGAAAAAGGTGTTTGGAACTCGTGTGCATCCTCCATATAGTGACACCCTGGCTAGGTTGCAGGCTGAAAGATGAAGATATTTTCCAAAAAACACTCCTTCAACAAAGAATAAAAGAAAACCTACTAATAGGTGCCGTGTTGCAAAAATAAAATTAGAAGTGTCTCTCTGTGACAGTGTAAACAATGCAGGATTCTTTGCACTTACCAGAAGTACCACAAGCTTGAAAAATATTAGGTATATACCTCATCAAATTTTTACTTTGATTTCCTTTTTAATTCTTAAAATTAATTTCAATTTTAAAATTAATTGATATTATTTAGCAATATGTAAAAATGGATATTAATTAAGAATATGTAAGAACTGTTAAATGAAACAAGTTTTTTTAAGTAAAAATTAGATGGTTTTTTAATGCTCAGTTCTTCATTATGAAATCGTACCTGGAGGGGTTAAGATCACGTCATATTGGATGATTAATAGATCCCTAAATATTTTAGCATCAAACAGGAAGTCTTATGGGGCTTATTCTTAAGGGTTAGTTTCTGAAATCAATATATATATATATATAATGATTGCAATTTGAAGTAGGTCTTCGAAATATTTGCGGTATACATATACGCAAGAAACGTCACGCTTGTTAATCTGATACAGCTAAATAAAAAAAAAATCTTCTTAGTTAGTAGTATGTTTAGGCTCATAGCCATGGAACGATTTTCTAAAGCTGAGTATTGTTAGATTTTTTTATTGTATGGTATATGTAGACACAAGGCACCAGCAGCAAAGTTGCAGATGCCGTGTTTCCCTGAAGGTAATCATCCTTCTCATGAAAACTATTCTTAATGTTGTAAAACGTTTAAGGGAAACAGGCTTCAAAATTAGTCGAGCTCGATCTGGCAAACAATCTGAGGTAGAACTGCTAGATCAATCGGATGAGGTGCAAGTATACGTCCTTGCATAATCAAAAAGCAGCACAAGTAAGATCGGTCATCACTGTAGGCATTCCAAAAGACAGATTTGAAAAAATCATAAGCGATTTAAGCTCTCATCCATACTGACCAACGGCTCTACAGATTTGAAAGGACGGTGAGACCGAATGACGCTATGCATGGAGCAACTTTGCCATTATTGGATACAGGACTAGCCAACACTTATGGCAGATATTGGATGGACGTTTGAGGCATGCATTTCAAAGAATTGTATTTACAATAGGTAAATTATCCATTAATGAGCTGTGAAAAATCCAAAATGTTTCTACCAATGTTCGATATCAAATGCGATCTTCTATTAACGTTGGTGTACTTTTCACAATATCAAGCTGATCAGTTTAATATAATAAGAGCATGTATTCTTTATTAAACCAATCTTTCTGTTTAGTTTTGTCTTTGTTTCCGTGTTTATTGGTCGTGTGCAGGGGGACGTTTTTAATGCGTTCCATTGAGTTTCCACATTGTCCATTCTCAATGAGAAATTTCAATTTTATTTCCTCTCGAAGAGTTAACTTCAAGTTATAAATTCTTGTTTCATTTTTAATCTTTCACAATTAAACCGCTTCTAACATTTTCCCTTTATCTTACGAGAGTTTCAAATTTTAATGTTGAGCTTAGCAATTATCAAGGAGTCGTCGAAATCACAGTTTATAACACAATAGATTCTATGTATCAAATTTGATCAGTATTAACAACTTTCTGCTGGCTTATGGTCAATTCAACACAATACTTAAGTTACAAAATATTATGAGAAAAAAATTTCAAATATTTGATGGTTAAGAATTCAAACATTTTACGCTTTGTTATTATATTTCTTCGGAATTTTATTTTTAAAATAGTATATCACACACACAACAAACAAATTTATGTCACCAATATAAACACTCATCGCTAATAACACATAAATAATAAAGAGCAATTAAGAACTTTAAGATGTTTCCGAATATTTTAAAGAGGAGCAGTTTCCGATTACGTTATTCACGTCACAGTCTTTTAATGAATCTTTTAACTTACCTAAAATAAAATAACGCATTCTCAGAATAATTTCTCTTCCTACTTGAAATGAAAATATATTAAAATTTCGGATAATTTCTTCATTTTTTTCCGGAAGCCTATTTATCATATTGCAAATGGAAGATTATATCTGGTAATACACCTCGTCAACTTGAATAACTTTCAAATGTCGAGACCAAAACATTACAGGACCATAAACTTAAAAATCTTACCTGCATAGGGAGTCTCCTTGAGTTTCAGTTACATCAAACATATAGCTGAAACATATTACATATTAAAATATCTCTTTACAACCATCAGTAGACATGGTGTGGAAATTTGTTGAGGGAGTGCTAAATGAGAAGTAGTGTGTTTCATTATTTGATAAATAATGAAAATTTCGAAATCCGTTGTCAATAACCATCTTGTATTCTTAAGTGCTTCCTTAAAAAAAGCAACAATAAAACCATATCTTCAAACAAAGAAAACAAAAGGAATTTAATATTTAATAGAATTAACGACGATCACCCTGGCTACACTAGAGTTCTGTAATGGTAGAACAAAATTTAAGTACATGAGGTTTAATAAGTTGACCATTACTTCACGGCCTGAACCATTCTACAAATATGGTTATTTTTTTATCGAATCGAATAATTGAATCCATAAATTTATTATTTTGTATAAAAGAAGAAATTCTATGTACAATAAATTCTAGTTTTATATTTACCCATGCTAGAATCAGGAGGAAATCACTTATTATTAGAAAATGATTTACATATACTCAATATATACATACATATATATATATATATATATATCAATGAGGAAAAACATAAAATTCGTGTTCCATACACCTCGTGATTGCCCCTGCCTCATCCCGTTTACACGAAAGGTATTTACTTGGTAAAAATTAGAACACATGATGTCATGTAGGTTGATCATTAGATAAAAACCAATCTTTTGAGTAAGAATTTAATTTTTCTCCCCAAGTGTTAATGGAACAAATCTATTACATTATCCTTTTATAGTAAAAGAAAAACAATTGATATTTTTTTTATTTATATTATTTGTTTGAAAATCACTAATATACTTCCCGTTACTTGGAATATATTAACGAATTTTTATATAAAAGATTCAGAAAAATTTGCTGTATTAGAATTGTTTTTTAAAATGTTCGGTGTCTGAAAGCTTAAGACGGTTTGAAACACCTTAATGATTGTATCATAAGTCTAAAGGTTACCAAATGTGATGGAAAAATAAGTATGTAATGCCATGAAAATTATTCCTCAGAATAGCAACTCAGTACATAATTAGTTTTGCAAGGATTCTTAAATTATGTTAAACAGAAATAAATAATATAACATTATCATAGTGCAACTTAAATATTTCTTTTAAAATATTTTAAGTAAATTTTAAAAAATAAATTCTGTTTGGAAGTATTGTAATATTAACTCACGAATTGATTCTTCTAAGAAACTCAGAAAAATGAAAGTAATACGAACACAAATACTCACATAAATGTGTGTTTGAACAGGATTATATTGCTTTAGAATGGCTTGTTTCATCTCATTTGTAATTAAAGAAAGACTTCATTGATTGTGAAAATAATTAATTTAAAAAGAATTTAAGTCTGGACAAAACAGAACGTAATTAATTAGTATCATGCAGAATAACATCCATAGGCATCGAAGAAATTTCATTCTTATACATATGTATAAGGATGTGTTGTAAGACATTCTGATGTAGAAAGCATTTTGTAATGAGAGAAGCAGAACAGTGTTTTAAATTTTATTACAAAATGCGTATCTCGATAAAATTCAAATTAAGAAACTTTATAAAGGCTAAAGGGCTTTGTACAGAAATACAAATCGATGTTAATTCTCATAAAAAAGTTTTGAAAAACTTTAACAAAAAATAATTTTTCAAATACACCATTAAGAAGAACAAAAAACATTGTAATCCGTGTTTGTTGAGCAATTACTTTTCTCTCAATTACTCAATGATAGTTTTGAATTATTTTTATCTTTTTAAAATAAATTTATTTTTTTAATGTAGAAAGTAAATATCATAGCGCATCATATGCGCGGATTTTGTTCTTAAGTATGAGAAATCACATTTATTCTGTATATGCAGTCTTCGTTTGCCTCATGGTCTCAATCCAATACAATACTTTAGTCTCAAAACCCTCCACGGATGCTTTTCAAAACGATGTGAGTGAAGTGTTCTGTGAGTTAAATTTATCTTTGTATATGGATCATTGTTTAAAAAAAACCGATTGAACCAATATCTCATTTTCCTTTCTTTCAATTTACTTTTCAACTCGATACACATAAAATTATAGTAAAGTCGTATGCAAAGCCTTACAAAGACCACAGATTTAGCTTCCCGAAGTTAACTCTTTTAATAATTATTATTAAATTCCTCAATTATAGTAAACGCTGAAATATCTGGAAGGGGACAATAGTAAACTTTTCCGTTGTTAAAATTAAAGGAAACGATAAATTACTTAATTTAAGGCTACACAGTACCCTAAAAATGACAAACTTATCGAAAAATATTTTTTTGCATTTTCCTGTAGCCCATACATTTGGGAATCTTGGGCCCAAATTTTAGATCGAATAACCAATTAGTTTTTAAGATATTCGAAGTTTTCTGAGAATTGTCAGTCACTATTTTTGACAGTTGAGGGGGGCGTGGTTAGTTTCGGTTTCTTTTAAAGCATTTTTCTATTCTTAAATTTAATTAATTACTAATATTTTTTAAATAAAATCGATACTTGCAGAATAGTGGATATTAACTTCA
Source organism: Nephila pilipes (assembly GCA_019974015.1). NCBI lineage: Eukaryota > Metazoa > Arthropoda > Arachnida > Araneae > Nephilidae > Nephila > Nephila pilipes. Next base: position 185,229 of record BMAW01003556.1, read on the forward strand.
ACTTTCACTACTAAAATCATTTATGTTTGTTTATATTTTGAGTTTTTGATGTGCTTATAGTTACTTAGCTAAAATTCACAAGAAAAGGTCTTTCTCAAGACCAATATTTATTCTGCATATAATTTATATAACTTAAAACCTTTTTTAAATTGTTTTAATTAAGTTTTTTCTGTTGAGAAAATGCCACGAACAAAACTTTCGCAGCTTGAGAAGAGAAGCAACATTTCTAACAGATGAAGTATTGTTGAAAATGTCAGTTCTAAAAACCTGTTTCAAAACTTCAGATTACAAATGTTTTTATACATAAAAAAAAGATGTTTGATAAAAGTATGTTTCAAATTACATTATAGTGGATACTGAATGTTTGTTTACTGATAATTTAAACAATATTTGTCATAGTACATCTTTAAAACTTTGCTATGGTCAAAGAAAGGGATTTGCATATAAAATGAATGTTGTATGTGTTAATTGTGACCAAACATAAAGTGAAACATGTTTCTTAACTTTTGTTGATGCTATATTACATCAAATATCAAATGTTAGCAAGCATCAATTTTTTAATGTTCCATTTGAATGTAAATATGAGATTAGTGCAAGGCATGTTAAATTTGTGACTTGGCTACTCAGCGTTGGAAAAATTCTGCATGCATATGAATTGAAATATAATGTCTAGTAAAACTTTTAAAAGACATTATAAGCCAAAAGTTCTGATTGGACATCTCGTTGGATCAAATCAGTCGTTGCTTGATATTCGTAAAGATGTCATTGAGGCGTATGGCTCAAGGAATGATAAATATATTGTCGATATTGGAGTGTCATAGGATGGAAGTTGGTTGACAGGAGGGCATACTTCAACGTCAAATATCGGAAAAGGATATGTTATCAACTTGCTGACTGGCTTTCTGATAGACTACGAAGTAATGTCAAAGCGGTGTGGAGAATGTGAACTGACTAAATTTGAGCTTGGAGAGAGACAGTGCTGAATTTCGTATTTTATAAGAAGACATCAAGATGTTTGAAGTACAACATATGTCGGATCATATGGTGCAATGGAAGTAAATGCAGCTGTGAAATTATGGGAAAGATCTGAGAATATTGGCTTCCGGTACACAATCTTGCTCTTTGACTCTTGGTGTTTTTACCAATCATCATTAGCACGTGGAAAGAAGTCAGGTATTCACAAAGATTGGGTAAAAATACCAATCAGCAAAGAATATTTGCCCAAAATCTTACAGATTTATCAGCGATTAGCATCAACTGAATTATTAAGCACGTGTGTCAGAGGTTTGACACAAAATTCTAATGAAGCATTACATTCGATGATATGGAACAAATATTCCAAAGAAAATACAGCTTCTAGGAGTCGTGTGTTGATTGCCATGTCGAGTGCAGTACCTGAATTTATTGTTGGAACATTAAAAGCTCTAAAAACATTTCAGGATGCTAATTGAATTTGTAACAAGTTTGTCATCAGAACATTTAGTGTACTTTATTGATTGTAGGAGAACCTATTTCAGAAAGAAAAGAAAATCTGCAAATTTTAAAGTCGCGCAGAAAAAAATAAAACTTGTTAAATTGCGTCGACTTAAAATTCAGAAGAAATTAGGTGCTTTGTACAAACCTGGTAGTTTTTAACTTTTTTTAAACTTTTATTTATATCATTATTATTTTTTATAAGTTTATTGTGTTTTAAAACTTTTGTGAAATTATTATGCTAACTTTAAGCTGAATAATCTGTCATCGTAACAAATGCTATATCAATGTTTTGCAAAAACATATTTTGAATAAATAAAAATATTTGCCATCATATTTAATTAAAGTAGTGTTTTCATATATTAGATAAGTATGTAAATAATATATTGAAAATTTAGAGCTTTGCAAGTATTATTAGTTTTTGTTTTATGCCTTTAAAAACTTTAAATGCATTTTTCTCAGACTCTTAGTTTTGAAGATGTAAGTGTTTGTTAATAACTTAGGCTTTTTTTCTGTTCAAGATAGAGTCTTGAAATTTTTTATAGATACTTAGATATATGTGTTCTATAAAAGTTAGTATGGATTTAGGTCTGGGATCCCTAGTTATTTTTTTAAAAAATATTAAAGTTAATATTTTAAAAATTTTCGTGTTTTTTCCAGGTTTAGCTAGAAAAATAATTATTAAAAATCAACAAGGAAACAGATTATCAAATCCATACTAACTTTTGTTTGCAATAATGTATGAAATATAAATCACTCAAAATAATTAAAAAATTTCAAAAATTGTGTATTTTATAAGAGTTTAAAAAAACTTCAAAATTTTTAAACTTTTTTAAATTTTAAAATAAGGGCTTGATAAATTGTCTCTTTTTTTTCAGAATCATTTTAATAATATAGTATGAAAACAATACATAAGTTACTTTTAATATTACTGTCTCCAAAAAAAATTTTTGAAAAAGAGTACCGTGTAGCCTTAATGTATTTATGCTAAATGTAATTAAATATAAAGCGAACTATAAATTATTAAATTGACTATTACATTAGTTTCATGTAATTAAAATTAAAACCAAACAAAAAATTATTAAATTGAATATTATTAAGTTAAATGTAATTAAAATTGAAGCATACGATTAAAAATTGTAAAGTGATCTGGTACGCCAAAACACTTCACCTAAAACAATAGCTCCTTAGATGGCTAATAAAATTTTATCAACGCTGTGCGTGACGTGAGAAACGAAAAGCGTTAGAAATTCGAAAATTTTACTGACATAATTTTCAAAAGCATTTACGGAATAAATTATTGTGTTGGACTAATCCTATGGTAATAGAAGACAGCTAATGATGAAAAAAGGTGAGTTTTCATATTTAAAAAGGAAAATCACAAATATGAATCTATGAAATTTAGTTTCAACATTATAGTAAACTGCTGGACTTTAAAATTGCAGCACAATGAAGGTATGATCTGATTAACGTCAAAATCATATTAAAGGAACAACAGGATAGGAAATGCAAATGATTTATATTTCAGCGGATTTAGACGATGCAGGAAGGAGAAACGACATCTGAAGCACTGCATGAAAGAAAAATTGTGTAATGGATTTCTCATTCGGAAAGGTCTTTGTAAGGTTGGAGTTTTCTCAGAATATCGCGTTATGCTTTGATTAAGGAGAAACGCTTTCCAGCTAGTGTCGGAATTTGATAGCTTAAAAATTGTTGAATATCCAGTGTAGATTATCGTTCCATGATATTGCCCATCGTACTAGTCGAAATCTATCCCCTGATATGCGAATATGGAATCATTCTGTTGATGAGAGTCATACTGAAGGGCATAATACATGATCTCTATGCTCTCCTATGAATAATTCCTGAGAGGACACACATATTGTGAGGTCGGCTCTGTAAAAAGCCGTACCATAACCTCATGAACCATTTGTCAGGAAATGGGTATGTTTGCAGCACTCCCAGTTTCGCCCGTACGGTTCAACGAAATTTTCAGCAATGTGGACTGTCAGCACAGCGATCATTCCTTCGGCTTCTCTTGAAAATGCAATATATAGGGTGTCCGCGAGTCTGGTGCGCCGAACGACGAAGCTGGATACAGGAGTGTCAGAATATAGTTCTTTTCATACGGTCCGGTTCTGCGGGTGGTATTCTGATGACCGTATATCTATCAGCTAGCTCCTGTAGTGACCATTCCTTGCCTGCTTGCATTCGATATTCGCATAAAGGCCCTGAATTTGAGTGATGGCTAAGACTAACATTTTATACACGATAAGCACATCTGTAGTTCGGATCGACGGTAATTTGAACGTGTTTCTTTACATTTCTGACATCTTGCGTCCAGCAGTTGTGCCCTATCTTCAAAGCCTGCCAAACGCCATCTTCTAACTAGTTAATTCAAGACCATAAGTTGCTCGTCGTGTTCTGATCTCGATAAGCAGGGTATTATGTTTCCATAAAGTATACGAACAATAAATATCTTTTGTGAATTTGTTTTCCTTCATGGTGTTGCAATTTAAATGCAAGCAGTCTAAAAATAAAAACATTTTTGAAATTCAGCAATACAAAAATATGATTGAAAGGAGAGAAAAGCAATTTGTCTTACAATCACAGATTATACTACTTTTTCTTAATTTTCTTCATGGTACATTTGATAATTTTTTCTTATTATTTCTCTGAGTCAGCTTTAAATTTATTAATGAGAATGAACATCATTCTGTTTTCTTTACAGAAACTTTTAGTATTTCCAAAGATTCTTAATTTGATTATAAAAACAATTCATTTTTTAAAAAAAATTTGAAATATTGTTATGCATCGCTTATTATTTAAATACTTTCAACACCAACAAGTTTTAGAATACATCTTTGAACACACATATATGTTAAGTATGAAATTTCGTCGATGCTTATGGAAGTTACTCTGCATGATACTAATTAATTACGTTCAGTGTTATACAGAGTAGCTTCATTTTATAATAACATTTTTTTATGTTTAATAAAATCTTTTTTAATACGAATGAGATAAAACAAGCCAATGTAAGTCAGTAATAATCCAGTTTACCATTTCAGGATGGTAGAATATTTTTTTACCACATCTGTAGCACCCTAAAAATCTCTGTAAAATATGTTTTATTTTTCCACACATTTATCTTGAAATGGTAGCTTATAGTTTTCTTTGCTAAAATTAGATAGTAGAACCATACAGAACAATTAAGATATTTATAGCTTTGAACCTAAAGAAAGTTCTGAACAAGTAGTTGTTTCATCTTTTACAGAAATGTTTCTGAAATGAATTAAAAAATTTAAATTCATCAGCTAACCAAACAATATGTTTGAAAATTTATGTAAATACTTCTAATTACTCAAAACACAATTTATAAAGCATTCTTCGATTAAAAGAAATTTGAAACATGAATAGAAATTTATCAACGCTGTGTGTGCCTACCAACAGACACAAAAATAAGCTCAGGGGGGAAAGGGTTTCTCAAAAATAGAACTATTGCAAACAAATCGAATAAAGACAATACGGATGGACATCTTAAAAGGCGTGTAAGATAGAACTTGCAGGAGGAAGCACATGAGGGATATTTTATCGTTGTTAGACATGAGACTTTTTAACGATAATGGACATAAAGTGTTATCGTGAAATAAGAATCGACAATAAGCTGCCGGGGCAATAGAAGGATGGCAAAAGGATCTCATTGCTTCGAATGACAGTCTTTACAGGGGACTCTAAGTGAACTGAGTTGTAAATCATTGTTGAGTGACAATTATCTACAAAAGATACAATACAGCAAAGATATACCTACTTTATAAAAAGAACATAGCAACCAGCGTTTGGGTGCCAGATGTAAATTATTAAAAAAGAGATGGCTTTTTATAAACTATTAATGATCTACGAATATTGGTTTAGGGGAGATTAAATAGAAATATAGTGAAAGTATTGACTACGGATTCTGTAAATAATTCAGAGTAAGAAATGCTGAAGGATTTCTTTTTGACACGTATGACACATATGCAGGAGTGTATGTTTTGAATACGATCAATTACCTTGGACGACTTGTTTTTGTTCTCAAATGAAGACTATGCACCCAATAGTAATTTAGTTTTATCTGACGGTCATAGAATTCGTGTTTTCGTTTCTTCTCATGACTGATTAATAATTCGAACAAAAGGGTGCATAATTATTTAAAAAAGAATTCCTATGTTAATTTAAGCAGCATTACAATCTGATTTTAATTAAAGATTTCAATACACATATTTCTAAAATATAACTTTAAAAGAATGCATATAAGGGGAATTTCGATTGAAAAAAAATAGCTTTGTGTGTTGCTCTATGATGTATCATAGTTATCTTCTAAAATAAGTGATGAAGAAAATATCACTACAGTCTATAAAATAAGTAATATGCCTTAGTTTGTTTAAAATTAAACTAAATTTGGTTCAGTTCTTTAATAATTAAGAGTTATCAGTAAACTATGAAAATTATGTAAGCATAAAAAAATTACATCAATTGACATATTTTTTTACAAATTATCACTCTTAGAAATAAAAGCACAACATCATAAAATTCTAATCTTTTAAAAAGTGTTTACTGACCCTAATATTTCCTAAATTAACGAAAATAATATGAATTTTTTATGAAAGTATTTATTATTTCTTTGAAGGATTACAAAACAGCGAACGTACAAATAAGTTGTCTTACAGGGGAGGGGGTAAATAATATTTATTGGTTCTTAAAATCAGGATATAAATAAAAATTAAGTTTACTGCTTGATATTGTGACTTCTTAACAGTATTAATGCAAGTCGAATGAATTTTACCTAAAATTTCATGTTTTTTATACACCGCCCCTCAAAGGGTAAAACACACATTAATATGTTTATTTGTGTACTAATTTATATCATCTTCTTCACATTAATTTCGTTTCTAAGTTTCTTGAAAAACTGAATTCTCGAGTTAATATTATAATAAGGTTGACCCTGGGAAACCGTACAACCACATCACGAACCATTAGTCAAGAATTCGGAATGTTTGCTACACGCCCAGTATCCGCTTATTAAGTTTGACGAAGTTTGTAATAGTGTGGACTGTCAGCACGGCGATCATTCGTTCGGCTTCCCTTCACAATGCAACATAGAGGAAGACCACTACTCTAGTGTGTCGAACGACAAAGCAGGATGTAGGAATGTCATGATGTCGTCTTTTCATACGAGTCCCAGTTCTGCGTGCAGTATTCTGATTGTCGTATAGGTATCTTGAAGACCATTCGTCCGAGGAGATCATTCGTCCCTTGCTACTATTCGATATTGGCACAATGGCCGTGTATCTGAAGTGATGGCTTGAACCACCATTGAATAAAAGACACGCATGTCTCCAGTTCAGATCGACGGTAATTTGAAAGTGTTTCCTTACATTTCTGATATCTTACGTCCAGTGGCTGTGTCATATATTCAATGCCTGCGAAACGTCATCTTCTAACAAGATAATGCAAAATCATATGTTGCAAGTTATGTTCTGACCGTCCTCGATACACATGGTTTTCGATTGTTGCTCTGGCTGGTATGGTCACCATATCTGTCAACTTTAGTTTGATTCATTTTTCATTATTTTCATAATTAAAGAAAAATACGGGGTGCATTTTCAACGGATTTCATTATTTTCATTATTGATCAAATGTCAAATAAAAAAAACATCTCTTTTCGCTACATTTCTCAAAGTTTCCCCACCACTTCTACTGATGGACTTAACGAGATACTTAAGATATTTCATTTGGATCTGATTTCCTGTTTGATGTAAAAACACAGACCTCTAACCTAACCTATTCCACAATTATCCTTAATTTTAAGCATCCAATAGCAGACAGAGAGATGGAACTTCAGCAACTAGTGGTAACTTACATGTTATCTATTTTTTTCGACTTTAAGGCTCCCGTTTACAGGTTAATTTTGATTTCGTGAACGTAATGTTAATCCTATGGAATTTCTACTTTTTCTCTCAATTCCTTACCGTTTGATCTATTTGAATACAATAAAGTGCACCTGAAAGAGGCAATGATAATGAAGGCTTCTGTGGAACCACTTATTTCCTCAGATTTTTAAAAATAAACATAAATACTTTTAAAGACCTCAAAACCCATAAATGAATCATTAAAATAGGGGTCAAACTATTTTTAAAATTAGGTAGGACAAAAATAATACCTCAGTTACCTTCATTGTTTTTTTGCTCTTTCAGATGGAATTTATTGCATTCAAATATATCAAATAGTACATATATGAGAACGTAAGTCTAAAATCCATAGGATTAGCATTAAGATGAAGAAAAACGCATTGTCAACAATGAATAATGGTAATATAAAAATAAATGTAGAATGTGTTCTGTCAAGGCCGCTGACAGAAGCTTTAAACTTCATTTTTTTCTGCTCTGCGCACTCATCCTTTCGACCACAACGGCAACAGCCAATCAGAGACCCCCCAACAATCCAAGTTCCTTCAGTAGTGGCTCTCCTTCTCCGAGCTGACTTTTCAAAAACTTTAAAATCCATCTTACCGAAAGCAACTTTATAGCTAATTAAATTCGTTGTGTTGCATATTCACGTTTTGATAACACGTAAGACCCGCCAAGTAGCCAGGCTGATGCATGTTAGTTCTGTCGAGGCTCAAAGTCTTCTCGTAGGTGAGGTGTGGAAATTAGGAGAGGGATTTCCAGATCGGGTATCGTTCTCGTCACTTGACTAAGGTTCAAAATTACGATGTCCTCGCCAAGAAAACCATCGTGTTCTTTTGTTAATAAAACGAACATACAAAATGCTCCTAAGACCAGCAGTTTTTAGAATTATTTCCATAAACATATGTAAAAGTATTAAATTACTACGATACTTATGGAAGATACTCATTTGGATTCTGACTAATTTCTGTCAGTTTTGCAGACTAGTCTCCTTTTTATAATAATTTTATTTACCCGTTGGATAAGGACGATTTGATCGAATTTTTGATAGTTTATTATAATAAAGTCGATAACGACGAAGTAGAAGATAAATTTCAGCTATTAACAGCTGATTTAATTCATGAGGACTTGAAGTTTGCTACGAGTATGGAAAAACATTTTCTTACTCATGATCCTGACATGGAGCGTGCATAATTTCAAAGTAATCTTAAGTCTTATGCAGCAGTATATCAATAATTATATAAGCAACTTGAGAAACTTAAACAGCCGCTAATAACAGACTTTGTAACAATATAAAACCAAACGAGGCCGTTAATAAGGAAGAAAAATCTTCATTTGAAACAAAGCAGACAGTTGTGCTAGATATATTTGACACACACATATACTAAAGATTGCATTTTCAATCGAGTTTGAAAGAAAACGTGCACGCTTGTTAGCAAAAAGCGATGAACAGTTAGTAGTTAGTAGTTTTATTCCTAATTTCAATTTTAATTTTTAAATGTTGTATGTACCGAAAGACAACATACATTAATCTCTGTACATTAATTAAATTATTTTTGTAATAAAAATGATGTGCTTTTGTTTTATAAATATGTAATATAGATTTCATTATTGCTTTTTTTGCACGGTTTTCTTGGAAAATATTTAGATATTTTTTTTTTTTCCTTTTTTTCAAACCTTAAAAATTCGTATATTTTTTAAAGTTGTGAAACGTATCTCAAAATTTTCCTTAAGTCCAATGTTTTTTTAAATTATTTTTACACGGATTTCTAAGGAACGTATCTACCGTGAAAAACAAAAGCAACTTATGATAAAAAAAAAAAAAAAAAAAACAAATTGTGTATGTATGATTTTTAAGAATTGCAAACCAGCCGCTCCGAAACAAGCTGCTTCACAGTTTTTCAAGATCCAGGCTAGTAGATGGATTCCCGCTCTAGATCCACATAGATTTTCAACGTGAACATCAATGCATAACTTTCAGTCACAATTATAATTTTATCTTTTAAGTCTCTTTGTAAAAAAAAATAGGATAATCAGCCATTGCACACGGACTAGATATTTTGTCCCTTATGTAGAAGTGTCCCTCATAAGAAAGTATTATTGTATATATAATATGCATTTTCTGTCCATTATTCTGACAATCTGTGGACGACTCGGGATGCATCTAAAGGAAAACATGAAAGATTACTGACGCGAGAAGAATTACTTATTAATGTTGCATTTGTAAGCAACATTAGGTTTATTGACGAATAACGAAGTAAGTTTGAATCTCTGTCAATTGACGAATCGACACATTAACTAGTACTTCCTCTTCAATCACCTACATCTTACCATCGGTAGGATATTGATTCAAGAAGTGTTAAAGTGCATTAGTTCCAGTGACATAAAACGAGGTTTTCGGTACATCAGGACTCAAACGATCAAATCGACAAAATTTATCGGCAGGCAGTACAAAACCATATCCACCAAGATACCAAGGTCACCATTGGCACGAGAAGTCTCGGTAAATCAGGAAAAAGTCAGGCAATATTCGAAATAATGCGGCACATTCATTCTGTGGAAAAATATATTTGCACAAAAGACCTAGACGCAAACTATTATCATCTTTCCCTTCTTCCTAAAGTGCACTCTGGAAACCTTAACATGAAGTAAATAACTACTTGAAACCAAGGATCAAATAATTATATCCGACAAATATACATAAAAATGTTATAAACAAATAGGAAGACTTCATTAATTTATGTAAAAGGGGATTACATATAGAGAAAAGATTATTAGCTTTGTGGGAAAATATATTTGACGTATTGATTAGACCATCTAATTACTGACGATTATTGCACTATGTAAATTAAAATAAAATAATTTAAATTTCTTAAACAAAATGCTTATAATTTTGTGTAAACCTCTATTTACCTTAAATTATTTACATATTGATGCCATATCTCTTATAATTCACAATTTTTATTCAGTTTTTTCGTTTATACAAGAGTCATTTATATACTGAGACAGGAACTGCTAGCCTATTACTTTCGTGTAAGACTCTCAACATTTGTAGAAGAGAGTGAAAACATTGGTAAATGTGAAAACACAGTTTTTTAATAACTCTGCTTCACCTCTTCACTGGAATAAATGATACGAAACTTGGAGTATTTTTATCCGCATTGTAGTGGAAGAAATTCGGGAAGTGTTAAATATCGAGGACTGGACATATATACAAGGACTATTTAATCCTGCCAATTTAACATCTCGTGAATGCTTCGTTTTGAAAATTCTGAGTTGTAATTGGTGGGAGAGACCCTCATGGCAACTCTCCAATGAGGCTTTGTGGCCAGAACCGAATCATTCTCTTTACGAAGAGATTTTCTCCAAAGAAAAATTTGGCAAATCAGTTAATCTCACATACAACACTTCTGTTACTGCAAGTAATTTCTCTCGGTTTTCCAGCTACAGCAAAATCGTTAGAATTGTGGGGTTGATCGTATGAATTTAGCATATTTAAAAGACCGTTAAAGAATGCAGAAAAGATGGATGTTTGACTGTATTTGAAATAAATGAAGCAGAAAAAAAATTGATCAGATGATTTAAGTAGAGACTTTCACAGAAGTATCAGTTACAGGCTTAAAGACCCTCAATGTCTTTATAGATATGTAGAATGTCTTACGGAATTTAACAAAGATGACTGAGAAGGACGACTTACAAAATTTTAGTACCCCATCCTTCTTCCTGGAAAGCATTGGTTAGTGGAGCCTCTTATCAGAGAAGCTCATCTGAAAAACTCTAGTTCTGGAGTACATATTCAATTGCCAAAATTGAGAGAATTTCCTGGGTTAAATGGTAGGAGAATCATTCATTGAAAAATTAACAAAAGTTTAAAATGCAAGAGGTACATTTCCAGGAACATATTGACGCAACACTTGGGAGCGTCGTATTCTTCAAATCAGGACAGATAAGAAGAATCCGCTACGTTTGAAGTAAGCACAGTGGTCTTGGTTGAATCACTTACGCTACTGGGATATGAAAAATATTGAATATTTGTCTTCATCTGTGAGGTGTACCGTGCAGTATATCTGGAAATAGTACTGTCACTTGCTTTTATATCTTTTCTCATTTGTCTTCGGTGATCCATATCCAGACGAAGTTGACCTAAGGAGATTACAGCGATATTGTCTCTAACTTTGTACGCGCTTATAATTTGTTATAAAAACTGATTTGCAATGTGATCGAAATAAAAATTTCAGTTTACAGACTAACATGGAAGTTCATCGTACCATCTGCATTCTGTTGGGGTGGGTTTCAAGAAAGGAATATTCAAATGGTGAAAAAACACCTTAGACGTATTTTGGAAAATACCTGCTTGTACATGAAGCGTTAGTATCTTATGTGATTATGAAGCGACCACAAACTCCAGACCTCTCACGTACTTATTCGAAGGTCCGTATGACCTCTTTCCTGTCACTTTATTAGTCTTTATTTAAGATATTCCGGCTGTAGGAGTGGCAGATTTGGGTAAACTGGATACTACCGTTATTAAAAGGCGTCTGAAATATCAACAAAGTCTTAGACAAAAATAAAGGAACAGATTCGGAAGTGAATAAAGCATTTTACTTTAACAACTAGAGAAAAATAATCATAGTGAAGTAAAACTTGGAAAAATTGTCTTAAATGAACATGAATCAAAGAAAATATTACTGCGGCCAATCTCTAAATTTCTTGAATTTTATTCAGATAAGGATAAAACTGTTAGATAAATGTGATTGAAAATGCTAAGTGGTAAGGGTGTACGTCCCGTTCGACGGATTTATCCTTTTGAGATTTAGTGCATGAATGACGAAGGCCATCCTACTAGAAAACCTTTCACAACAATAAGTGGTAGAACTGTTAAAGGTCCTTCAAAATATTTCAGGACATGAACATTTTATATTATTTATACTCTTTTGGCTAATATTATTTTACTAATAATTAACTTATTTACAATTAGATTATTAATGAATAATCAAATTGTGAATAAGGTATATAATAATTGAGTATGTGGTAAATTGCTTAATCTGAAACTGTTAAGAGACTCTTAGCGAACGATTTCTTTAGACATCTTTATAACTACTATTAATTTCATTTCAGTTAAATTTTATTAATAAGTAACAGGAGAAAATATTCTTTCTTTTCTAAATATATTTGAATAATATTTTTTCTTTAACATGGGATGATAAATTGTATATCTTTTGGAATCTAGCAATGTTCTAAAAATGATCGGTGTTTTATTTTTGACAAAATGAGGTGGCTTTTTGAGTTTGAAACGCTTGAGTATTATTTTTAATCGTAAGAATATCAGATACATCACAAGCTATAGTTGAAACTTAAGAAATTGGGTAGATTTCTAAAAAACATACAAAACAATACGATCAAATGTCTTAGTACGAGAGGAAAAAATCATAAGGATGATAAAAACCTATTGTTCAGCTGGACGAGTAGATTACCACCTGGGCCATTCTGACCTTACGGCGAGGATGTGTTGGGACCACTGGACAAGAGACTAGTCCGTTACACGGCTACCGGGCCCAGGATGCCCTCAACTGACTTATAGAAACCCATCACTTCTTACGACACACTCACATAGCGCAAACTGTCTCATTGTGCGACATACATACATATGTAAACACCCTCACTATCGGCCTCTGTGCTGGTCCATATCATCGCAAGGCGCTTGGCTAAGGGATATTTGTTGACACTGCGCCCATTATGTGCATTGTCATTGACACCCACACAACTTCGATTGGAGTGGTGTCATGTTGAAGTGATTGAACTACAACGGATTGGAATCAGGTCGTCCTAAGCGACGATTCCAGATTCAATTTGGGCAGTGAGGACAGTCGTGTACGTAGTTGCAGGCCCCGTGGTGAACGTCTCAAACCCGCATTCGCTGTACAGCGACACACCATACACACAACTGGTGTGATGTCATGGGATTGCATATGACACATGTTCATCTCTAATATTGAACCACGTCACCATGACAACTAACAGGTGCCTTTGTGACAATCTTCAGCTACGTCATCATTTTTAATCATTTTTCAACATGACAGTGTTCACCCACACGCAGCAACGGTTTCACAGAATTCTCTCCGCTACGTTTCCATCCTTCCTTGTACTGCTCTATCCCCAAATCATGTCACAGATTGAGCATATCTTGTATTATACAGGACAGCAAGTTAGACAGTTTACGTATTTGAACGAATTAAAGTCACGTTTACTGCCTCTGTGGAACGAGATGTCGCTGGACCTCATACGAGATATGTATGCTTGAATACCCGATCGTATCTCATCACGCATTCATGCTAAAAATGTCCCAACAGGGTTCTAAAAACTATACTCATTTGTCATTCGTTCTACAAAAAATGATTATTTTACTGTGAATTTGTAAACATTTATTTACATGAATGTTGCAATTACGTATGTAAAAATTCGTTTTATTCTGACAACTCTTCCTTGGTGCAAAACTTTTTATTACAATAGGTGTAATTTTATGAAATATATGTAGGAAAACTTAAGGCTTAGAATGAATGTATTAATATAAAATGAGATTATGCAATAGAAAGATAAAAACACTGATTAAAAAATTTTGTATTACTTTATTCCTCTATAAAACACGGGTAAAAATCAGTTTATATTTGATATGGAAATATACATATTATATTTTAAAGAACAATTGAAATATTTTTTATCCAATTTTTTATTAAACTCAAAATAAGAAAGGAATGGTTTTTAATTGTTACATACTTCACAATTAATCATGGCAATATCCCATGGGCAATTTTGAATTGAAAATCTTTACAGTTTTCAACGATTTTCATGATTCCGATTCATGATTGAAAACAAGAGATAACACTCAAGAGATAACACAAAACAAGAGCCTTCCTCCACCTACTCTTTTGTATAGTAAACTAGTTTTAATCCGACATAAAATGGTAGAACATATTCTATAATTCGACATTGATTGAGATGATTCTTTACATATTTTTTCGTGCCGAATCAGACCTCTCTTAATTTGACACCCTCTTTCATGAAACCGCGCTGTTTGCATTTTCGATTATTAAACCGCCTTCAACTTTCAATTCTTCTTTCAGTAGAGTTTCTTATATTCCAATGATTTACGTATTACCTTTTCACAATCAAATGTTATTATGTTCAAATTGTTCCAAAATTATGATCAAATTGTTTTCGAATCTCATCAAATGCTCTTCAATTATAACTAAATCTAATAAAAGTAAGCTTGTGTTTTTAATAGTTCGCCTCAAGATTTGAACTGTCCTTGAACTGTATTAATTATTCTTTAGCGCTATGAATTTATCACTATAACAGTATTCTAATAAATAAATGTTGAAAGTTTGATTTAATTTTGCGATTGGAAGAATAATTATGTACTTAACATTATATTTGGAAATTTATATTATTTACACAATTTCAGGATGGGCATTTACATATTAAATACATTTAAGGTTATTTTATTTAGAGTGATTTTCTCTCTATTTTCATTAAAATGGCACTGACTCTCAGTAAAAATGTAAAATTTGTCGTCCAAATTACCATTTATAGTATTTTAGTCATATTATGCCACTGATTCTTCACAGGTATAGATCCGAAAAATTTTAAACGTTTTCATTACTTCTTATGTAGATTTTCTAAATTAATTATGTAGTTTTCCTTAAGCAATATTTTGGAAATTGACTTTTAAGTTTAATTTATTAGCATTTATTTATGAATTCGCGAATATGTGCATTAACTACTATTAAATTTGCTTGACCTTATAGGACTCATTTTAGAATATTTTCAAAACTATTTTGATATTTTGTCAAACTGCTACTATTTTTTAGAGTCATCTTTCTAATTTTTTCTTTGAAAAATCAATAATACTTTTTTTAAAAAAAATTAAGTTGAATAATTTGACATAAATATAATTTTTGAATCTAAAACTTGAGAGCAAAATCCACCGTTGCTTTGTAAATAAAGTTAAAATATACATTATTTTTAACCACTAATTTTTATACTTTTATCAATTAAAAAGCTTTGCTTACTAGTTCTATTCTTACTTTTGTTGTTGCTAATATTGTTGTTGTTCGGTTTTTCTCTTGTTAAATACAGACAAAACACTTGTCTTAGCTTTGTAAAATTATTTGTTTGATAATAT
Organism: Nephila pilipes; assembly: GCA_019974015.1. Classification (NCBI taxonomy): domain Eukaryota; kingdom Metazoa; phylum Arthropoda; class Arachnida; order Araneae; family Nephilidae; genus Nephila; species Nephila pilipes. Next base: position 200,829 of record BMAW01003556.1, read on the forward strand.
TCATTACCCGCTTTCGAATCGTATCTCGTTTTAGAATGATTCTGTCCTCTTGGGTTATAGCAAAAACCCTTTTCAAGTTCAATTACCCTGAATCTTTTTTTTCTTTAGCCAAATATAGGCATCACTCATTTTATGTATCCTTGTGATAATTTTCCTTTCACATATCCTTAGTCTCTTTGATAAATATTTTTTAAACAAACCGTTTAAATGACCGAGAGGGACAGAATAGTCCCACTGTAGCTCATGCATGTCGTGGGAGGCGACAAAAATGGGTACCCAAGGTCTGGGGAGCATAACAGGGAACATCAGCAACATGTCTTCTTCAGGTAAGTACAGGCATCAAGAGCCCAAGGCACCAAAGTGATCTTTTCCAATTCATGGGATTTACTCTCTTATGTAAACGCGGGTGACGAGTTCCCGGAATACCGTAGCAATCCTTCTCAATTTTAATCCTCCTTCTTGCCAATCAATTGGTTTTTTTTTTCCAGTTTTTTCACGTCTAGACTACAGTTAAGCCTTGTTTGGCGCAGCATAACTTAACCAGCAGCATAGATCTGTGGCTTTTGCACCAATAACCTTTACATTCACTCTCTCACTCACTTCTAGGAAATTTGATAAACTCCAGTGACACGCACGAGGGATGCTATACTAATCCTTCTCTTTTTACAATTCATTATTTTATCAGCCAATTCTTATGAGTTTTCAATTTTTTTCAAAAGTCTAGATCACAGTTACACTACACCCTTGTGGAAATTAACAAAAACAAATTATTTATTTCGGGAATTTTAAAATAATTCCTATTCTCTTCAACAATCATACTAATATATCTTAAAATATAGGTGCAATGAATAAATACTTTTTCTAGAAACAATTTCCACAAACCAGTGGGGTTCCGAGAGCGCATGCGCAAGAACCGTAGATGAAAGCTTCATCTATGGTCATATCAGTTCAGAGTTCACTGTTGTTAGAGTTAGATGTGATGCCACGAAAGAGTACAAAGATTGCTACTCTCTGGGAACATACGCCAAATATTTATAGAGATATTTCGAAGGTAATTGATAGTATTGGAGTCGTGAGTTGTATCATAAAAAGAAATAAAGAAATAGGATCCACATCTCGAAATCGTAGAGGGAAATGTGGACGAAAAAAGAAAACAACTTTAAAAAAATGATACTTTTCTACTTACACAATGTAGTAAATATGCTCGAAAGACTAGTGCTGCACTTAATAGGGATTTAAAATGGCATGGATTAAGTATTATCTCATCAACTGATCGGTGGCATCTTCTTGTATATGTTTGACCAGCCTATCATCCTCTGAAGAAACAGCTTCTGATCCCATCAATGAATAATAATTTCTACTTGAGGGCGTTAAAATATAATAATTGAATTTTTGAAAATCAAAGGAAAGTGCTATTTAGCGACAAGAGTCATTTTTTCAACTAACGCCAGCGAATTCAACAAGTGCAGAGATCGCCAGGAGAAATATTTGGCATCGTCACATTAACCAGTTTGTTAAACAACCTCAAAAGAAGATGTTTTAGGGTTCTTTCGGTTACAATGGGTTTGGAGCTTTTTAGACTGTTGGTGGTATGATATGTTCTTAGCAATATAATACAATTATGGATAAAATTAGTTGTAAAAGAGTTGAAGAAACGATACCCGGATGTAGCGAGGGATTTTTAACAGGATTTAGCCCCGTCCCATATGTGCAAAATGGTCAAGCAATTCATGTTTGAGAATCAAACTGAAACATTGGAATGGCCTTGGGAACTGTCCGTATAGCAACCTTATAGAGAATATATGGGCTATATGTAAGAATTGTCAATTACATATGAAATGTACAACTTTGGAGATGATAATCACAACGCTAATTCATGTGTGGTACAAGGACACAAATATTATAAATCATAGCAAAAATTGGTGAAATTCATGCCGAATCGTGTCCAAATGTTAATAAAGAGTAATGGGGATCATATTATTTGCTAAAAATTTTGATTTTGAATAAATTTGAATAAAATAGCATTTTTTCTTAGTTTCTCATTTTTTTAGTTTCTTTCACTTAAAGGTTATTTTTTGGACCAAAGGTGTATATTCGGAGCATCATAAAATTATTTATACATACATATCCGTGAAGAGAAAATTATTAAAATTGCATGCAAGAACTATTACTATTTCATTCCCTAAATGTTTACATTTGATCTAACTGCATTTCACATCTTGTAACCCCAAGATCTCAATTTTGCATGACCAGGCAATACTTTCCACCATTTTCCTTGGATCAAAGTGAATTTTTAGATTATATACTCATATATTTAATGAAATTTTGAAAGCAATAAATAAACGAAAAAATATTTGTAATTTTAGTCGTGTCAAATCATTTAATTACGTCTCAATAATTAGCAATCTTTTTGAGGGAAAAATATAAAAACATTTTTTTTTCCTTATTGTAGAAGTCCTCATACAGTGATGCTTTCCAAAGAAAATCTAAGTCTCCTGCGTTTTTTAAGCTTGATTTTCTATTTATTTTTACATAATTAAGATTTGTGCCTTTTTCTTTCATGAAACAATGAAAGTTAATATTTTTTGCATTTAACATCAATCATGGCATGTAGGATAGAATGCTTCTGAAGACTAAAAACACTTTTTAGAACAAAGCAGAAGTTAACATATGATTGATTAGCTGCATGAGATAATATGTGAATGTATTTGATATGTTGCACAAACGTTCCTTTCAACAAGCATTTATCTTGCATTAAAACATCATAAAATATTTTAACAAAAAATACACTTCTCTACTTGAAACGTAAAAAATCTTTAATATAATATAATATATATATATAACAAATGGATCAATAAGTTCCGAGACTAACCCAGAGATGGCGCTCGTAGTAAACCAGTAACCAAGTTTTTCTAGATTACTAACCTTTGCTTGAAACGTGTCAAAATTTTAAGTCGATCGGACCAGAAACAGCTGAGTTATCGAGGTTGGAGTAAAGTCGTTTTGTAGTTTGTTTAAAAAATGGAAAAAACCGAGTTTCGTGTTCTGATAAAACATTGTTTTTAATGGGTAAAAACACCATGTAAGCGAAACAATGGAATGAAAAATGTTACCCGGACTCTTGTCCATCAAAAGCAACGATTTGTCGGGTGTTTGCCGAGTTTATACGTGGTCGTACCGACACAAATGACGCGGGATGCTCGGGTAGACCTGTGGAAGCCGTTACACCGGAAAATGTGAGTGAAGTGACAAAAATTATAATGAAAGATCGTAAAGTGAAGCTCCGTGAGATTGCTGAGATGACACAGATATCATATGGAAGTGTATTTACTATCCTTCATGAAAAATTGAGCATGAAAAAGGTTTTTTCCAAGTGGGTGCCGCGATTGATTTCGATGGAACAAAAACAGCAACGAGTCGATGATTCAGAAAGCTGTTTATCGCTATTTACTCGCAACAAAAAAAATTTCTTGCGTCGTTACGTGACCATGGACGAAACATGGATACATCACTACACTCCAGAGTCGAAGCGGCAGTCATCTTAGAGGTGCACAGCTGGCGAAAGCCGTCCGAAGCGTATGAAAACGCAGCAGTCAGCTGGCAAAGTCATGGCGTCAATTTTTTGGGATACGCATGGCGTGATTTTCATTGACTACCTCGAAAAAGGTAAATCGATCAACAGTGATTATTATATTGACTTGCTGGTGCGTTTGAAGGAGGAAATCGCAAAAAAACGACCGCACATGCAGAGAAAAGAATCCTTTTTCACCAAGACAATACACCCTGCCACAAGTCGATGAAAACAGTGGCAAAATTGAACGAATTGGGCTTTGATCTGCTTCCCCACCCCCCATACTCGCCAGATTTAGCCCCCAGTGACTACTGGCTCTTTGCTGATCTTAAAAAAATACTCCAGGGAAAAAGATTTGGCTCAAATGAGGAAGTCATCGCTGAAACTGAAGCTTATTTTGAAGCAAAAGATAATTTTTTTTATAAACATGGTATTGAAAAATTGGAAAAGCGTTGGAACGATTGTATCACCCTAAAAGGTGATTATGTTGATGAATAAAAAAAATTTTTGCAAAAAAATGTTGTTTTCAATGTTAGTCTCGGGACTTATTGATCCATATGTTATATATATATATATATATAAATTTTATACTCACTTCTGCTGTCTAATTATCACGATACAAATTTCAGTGATACAGGGAATACAATTCGTGCATTCGTAGGACATTCAGATTATGAGGTCGAAATTCAAAGGGAATTTTTTTATAATCTAACCATTCTTACATAAACTGCTGTTTGTAGAAAATGCAACACCATGAAGGAATCATCAGAATCAAATGAAATTCACAGCAAATGTCAATTATAGGATATTATGCAAATTAATAAAGTTTCAGAGCCATCGCGCGTGCGCGGCGCGCGCAGCGCCCTCTGAATTGATGCTGAAAGCGTATAAATAAAGTGCTGTAGCGGGACGTTGAAAAAAGTCTATGATTATTTGTTAGTGGCAAACGTTTAGTGAGACCTGAGTATGCCTCCACGACGGAAGAATAAGAAATTCAAGCAACATACGGAGTTTGAACGAGGGAGGATAATCGGCCTTCGAGAAGGAGGATTTTCCTATCGCGCAATAGCAGCTCGTATGCAGCGGAACAGTTCCACAGTGATGCGAGTTTGGAAGCAGTGGACCGACGAGCACCGAACAACTCGAAAAACAGGCACTGGACGACAGAAGGTGACGTCAGAGCGCGATGATCGACACCTGCTCCGCATGGCGGTGAATGATCGCACAGCTTCCTCCAGGCAGCTGGCAGCACGTTGGTCTACTGCTACAGGTGTACAATTGTCGGCTTCGTCAATTCGTCGTCGTCTGCTGCGCCGTGGATTGCGTGCAAGGGTGCCTTTATACAGGATTCCCCTCACGGCGAATCATCGACGGCTGCGTCGGCAGTGGGCTCTTGAGCACAGAGACAGGCGAGCTGATTGGCACCAAGTTGTCTTTTCAGATGAATCACGCTTCAATTTGTGGACCCATGATGGCCGTGTTCGTGTTAGACGTTATGCCGGTCAACGCTGCCTTCCTGAGTGTATTATTGAACGACATAGTGGTCGAACACCCGGAGTTATGGTCTGGGGTGCGATTTCGTATCATGGACGATCCAATTTGATACGAATTGAGGGTAATCTCAATAGCAACAGGTACGTCCGTGAAGTGCTACAGCCCGAAGTCGTTCCTTTCCTTCAAGGCATCCCTGGAGCTATCTTTCAGCAGGATAATGCACGCCCACATGTTGCGCGGACTGTTCGAGACTTCTGTTCAGCACAACGCATGCAACTTCTTCCTTGGCCTGCTTATTCACCGGATATGTCGCCTATTGAGCACGTGTGGGATATGGTTGGTCGGCGTCTCGCTCGTGATCCGCGTCCTGCAGTTTCCAAAGACGAACTTTGGTTGCGCATACAAGCGATATGGAATTCTCTTCCTCAAGCAGATATTCAACATCTGTTTGACTCCATGCCACGTCGTATAGCAGCACTTATTGCAGCGCATGGTGGCTGCACCAAATACTGATTTCGGACGCTTAATTTGTTTCTTTTGTTTTGAAAATTTCATCATTTATTTGTATCAGTACAAGTCGTTTCTGCATTAAATTTCATTTGATTCTGATGATTCTTTAATGGTGTTGCATTTTCTACAAACAGCAGTATAGATATCTTCATCGAATTGCTTTTATATCTGTCATTGGTATCTATCTACATCTGATAAATATTTTATCTTTCGAGTTTCAATTGCTCCTGAGGATGCGGTGAGGAAGTTTGAATAATTGGTAACAGCTGATATAGTTTTCGTAATTTGAACCACGATAAGAATTAAGTATTAGATATCTTGCCAATAATTAGATTTATTTTAACACACTTGATCACCACAGGACACTATTCCCTTTATTTCTGATTCGGCAACAAATACTAAATTTAAATTAAATAGTTAAATTACAATCTAAAAAAAGCTTAGAATTACAGAATAATAGGTAATAATTCCTTCTAAAATAAAATATCTGAAGTGAAATTCCTCGTAGAAAGTAGTCTCCCTAAATATGTTAAAATATATTATAATAAAAAAAAATATTTTTAGACCGTAATAAATAAATCTTACTTGATATATTTCGAAACTTCTTTCATGACTTAAATTAAATACTGTTTGAAAAAATTATTATTTTTTTATATAAAATGAAAAGACAGAGAGAGGGGTTTCCACAAAACTTTAAATTGAAATTAATATGAGCAATAAGAAATAAACATATTAGTACATAATTATTTAAAAGCTTTTGAAATGTATTGTATTTTCGTAAATTATTATGATTTATCCCACATACAAAAATATATTTAATAAATATGGAAAACAATTGTTATAAAAGATGTTACACTGTAATACTGATCGTAATTAATTAGTATCAAACTAACTGCGCAGGAATTTATTACTTATATATATGTACAAGGAAATATACTAAAGAAACTACTGATAGAGAAGATTAGTAACAAATGGCAGGAAATTTTAATTATAATTTCATTAAAAGAAAATATTTATCATTACAAAAATCAAACTAACAAGTTTGAAAAGTTTCACAATTTAAAAATTGGTGTACTTCGTTGAAACACATTTGTCATCTTTGCTTTCTACTTTATTGAAGTTTTGGTTTACGTAATATACAATGCAACTAAAGTTTTTTTAGGACGTAAATGATAAAAAAACAGTTCTGTCACATAAATTTTGTAAATATACTATTTTTTATATTTGTAAGAAAAGTACTCTGTGTAAATATATCGTATAATTTTTGAATATGTATAATTTTTGTTATTTGCAGTAAATTTTATTTTTCATGTTTGTTTATTACTTTATTATATACGTTATATATTTTTTTGATTAGAAGTTATTTTACATTTTTATCTTGTAAAGGTATACATTGTTTGGCTTTGAGAACTCTTCAGATTATGATGAAAATGGATTGCTCTCTCTTCTCGCTATATTACATCATCTTAAAACCGTTAAAGTCTTGTATTTTTTGTCAGATTCTATCATCATTTTGTCATTTTATATATTATGGAAGCAAAGTACAAATCACAACATTCTTTGGAACTATCATTTCATTTGAGATTATTTTTAATATGGAATTAATTTTA
>BMAW01003556.1:246426-282043 GCA_019974015.1 Nephila pilipes
TGAACTTGGTACTTATTAATAAGGATTTTGACAAATTTTGTTTATTTTTAAAAAATTGAGTTTAAGAGGGCTAATTGAAATTTTCAAAATTGTATTAAATTAGAGTTCCGCTTCGGCGAAACATTTAAATTAAAAAGTTTTCTACTCTTTCTTTGAACACTCTATGTATATTCAACACTCTCCTTATAAATTACGTAAGTATATTCATTTGCATTCCATGCGTGAATAGAGATTACTTCTTCAAATTACCTAGGGAAAACAAGTTCGGTATGTGAAATAAATGCAAGGAAGCTTTTATCCTTCCGTATGCTTCTATATGTTGATCGAAACTAATATATGCATTTTTAATACGGGTTAGTTCTTTCATAAAGAATCATGTTTTCTAATGTTCAAGTACTTGCATAATTATTTGCTATATAGGAGGAAAGGCTCGGCAGTTTATGCAGTAGAATATTTTTCGCAGCTTTGCATGAATTTAGAAGATATTCCGGAAGTTAATGAGATTTGCAGACATAATTCCTAATGTAGAAATTAGTTGATTATAGTTAAGTAATGTAATATTTATTCAAATATACACATTAAAAAAAATTTAAGCATTTGTCTGAATATATCTAAAAACTCTTTTACAGGAGTTTTGTGAAAATATTATTATATTCTTTTATATTTTTCTTAAAAACAAATCTTATTTATGCCATGTAAATTTGTGTATTGTGAAATTTAATTGAAGAAAAACCTTGAAATACTTTAATAATTTAATCTTCACTTACCAGTTTATATTGATTAATCTTCTCTTTATAATACAAACAAATAATTTAAAACAAAATGATGAAAGGCACAATATCATTAAAGAAATTAATTGTTAATGTATAAAAAAAGGGCAAACAGTCTTAAAATATTTTTACTAAAATTTTTCAAGACCATAAAAAATAGTATTTACCCACACAAAAAAATCTAATAAAAATTTATTTGATTTTTGCATACATGTTGCGTTACTTTATCTGAATTTTCAGAAAAGAAACACACACACACATATATATTTATATATATATATATATTAAATTTTAATATTTTTGGATATACGTTTCTATATATTTTATTTATTTTATTATAAAATATCAAAATACTTATCCAATAATAATATAAATACATTTACAAGTGATGAAATCACTAACCATATTTCAAGATTATAATTATTTTGAGTAAATCTTTAAAACGCTCTTATTGGAGAAAATATTTATTTTAATTACTGTATTTGTCCGAACACTTTGAAATAATGTTTGAAGTCTAAATTATAGAATTTGGTTTGGTTTTATTAACGCCACACTAGAAGCAACGCGATGGCTTTTGGTGACGGAACTCCGAATTTTGAACCTCGGTCAAAAGACGGGGGTGCAACTTGAGATGGTATTTCCTGAACACACCCATGGGATGATTTTGAGTATCGACTGATTTAATTTGCATCAGCTCCAACAACACAGTATGCCATTAGTGGAATCAGTTCTGGAACCCAAGACTATTCGAAATTTATAGTGTTAACTTACATATTATTTTACTACTTTAATTAAACTGGATATTTTGTAATATTTTTTAAATTCTAATCTTAATACTTATTCCAAAAACAATTTATATAAAAATTGAGGTCAAAATTGCTGCCTTCATGTACATCTTAAACTGGGTATTACTTTTGGAAGATTATATGAAAATAAATATCAAGTCGCATTAATTAGAGCCAGATATATTACAAAAATTAATTTAAGAGATAAAATATAATGCGAAGTTTATGTATTCCAATCAAAAGTACTTTATTCGAGTGTGTAAATGCGCCGAATTATATGCATGTTCTCGTACACAGAAAAAGAAATCCAATGTGAAAAAAATAACTCATAAAATTAATAAAAAATTCAATATACTTTTGCATGTGGTACTTTACTGGAACGGAAAATATCTGACGATAGTCATTTTCCATCCAAACTCTATAAAGAACTAATGGAAATCCTTCTGTTTAGAAAAGGTACATTTAACGCTTCCCTGATGTGTAAGATCCGGGGAAGAAGACCACCATCTATTAAGAAATAATCAAAAGTTGCAAATAATGAAGATATGGAAAGTCAAATTGTTCCATCATATCGATATAAATTTTCCTGTTTCTATCTTTTCACTATAAAAGGAAGAATTAAAAAACTAGCCATATAACATGCTTCACAAAACATTCACTACGGGTCTGTCACGGAAGAACTTTATCACAGGATGAAGATTTTCCGAGCTCCATATCCATGCATTGTACGTATTCACTCTTCCGAACACATGAAACGTAGCTTCATCAGAGAGAAAAAAAATGTAATTAAAAATTGAAAAACTTTCACAATGTATTGATACATATGAATAGCAAATTCCAAACTTATTGGCTTTTAATCTGGCTGTAAGTACTGTGCAATTTGTAAGTAGTAAAAGGAAATTTCCTTTGTGAAACACGATGTAGTCTTAGGAAAAAACAATCCCAGTGATATCATATGATTGATATCGTAGGATTGTTAGTGAACGCCTTGCTTATTGTTTCTGTTTCTGATATATTTTTAAGAATACCAATGGCTGATTTCAGAACAACTTTTTTATCCTTTCACACTTTTAAAATTTTCTCGTTGGTGGAGATTTAACAGACTCCATTCTAAACTTCCGTTATACTAAATTCACCGACTGATATTCATAAAATCAAAGAATAGCATGCGCCTTTTCAGGAGTAGAATTCATTTTTTTAAAATTTTAGATGAAATAACGAAATACTCAATTTTGAAATCGCAACCTCATGTTTCCTTTTTAAAACACAGATTGCTTCTTTCCTTCCTTTTTACGGAAAGAATAAAGCAATCGTGACGTTAATTAATAAACGTAATATTTGATTTTAAATTACTGCATAATCAAATATCAGTTTAAAAATGATTCCTGTAAAAATAATGCCAAACTATCAACTTTTTAGGAAAGAGAAATATAACTGCCGTTCAATTTTTGGTGCTTTTAGTGGAAATGCAAACAAAGAAAAACTTCAAATATTAAGAGAAACAGTACTTCAAATTTTAAGGAAAGATACGTCAAACAATCAAACCGTATAAATTTATTACCGAAAAATTAATCCGAAAAATAAACATTAATTTTTAAATGTATTCAAATCAAATTACGCGAATTACAAAATTGACTGTGCACTGAATATAATGCCTATATTTGAGATTTACGCCGACTAGAGTTTTAAATATAAGAAGGGTCAGAAAGTTCAGTGATGTTATATGGGCTGTTCACATTTATGTTTCAATAACAATATCAAAGTTAAATAATCCCGAAATAAGTATGAATATATAGTTTTTAAGATCATGGTTATAATAGTTAAGGTTTAATATTTATAATATTTTCAGGAAAGTTCCAGCAATTCACCCGAAATTTATTCTGCTAAATTTTACAAGCTTCTAATTTTTTTGTGTTTATAAAAATAAAAAAAAAACATATTCTTATTTTCTTAAACACTTGACTTTTGTTGATCTCACACTCGGTTCCAAATGTAATTAAATGACAACAGTAAAAACAGATGACACACAAAACGTTGTACCTTGACAAAAAAAGGAATAAAAACTGATGTAAATCTTTTTCAGCAGACTTTGAATATCATTATTCCGCATGTGGTATATAGGTTGCGCCCCATACACAGATTGTGTTACAGGAAACTTAAAACATAACCACGTAGTGTATATGATTTTATTTATATAATATAATATATTCATTCAATATATTTAACGGACTCATTCAGAAATGCTATACATTTTCATTCTATTTCACCCCGGTTTAATTAATAGTAAATGCATCGATGATATTCCGAAGGAAATGGTTGATTTTGCTTAATATATTTTTGTTTGAATAAAATTTACCGCTATCTATTCTCTAGTAACAATTTTTTCAATGTTCTCATAAAAATAGTCCATAAACATAAGGTGACTTTAAAAAAGATCTTAATAGTGAATTAACTTAAATCATTTTTTTCGCAAAGGAATTGTAAAATACACGAATTTGTAATTTTTCTTGTATATGCAACTTTTTGTTTTCGCAAAAAGATCAAATAATATTTTTCATCAAATCTACATTATATTTATGTTTTTTTACTGTTATTATTCAAGGTAGTCTCATCAATGCTATTCATTGCAAACGGAAAAAGAACATTTCCCAAATTATCAAAAAAATAAATAAATAATAAACGTGTTAACGTTTTATCTTTATCTGAAAGAAACACTATAACAATTAACAAAAATATTTTTCTGCTCTATGCATTGTTAAATTTATTGCGTCATGAAATATTTCCAATTATAAAGCAAAACGGAAGAATAAATTATCACATGTTTAAACTCACAGTTTCAATCTCGTTAAACTCAAAGTATAGTTATATTTAAGTACTTCAATACTTTAGCTTAAATTTCCGTTATTTTTGAATAAGTATTATTCCTTTATACTTCGGGTTTGCTTTATGTTCCTGAATTACGAGGGTGGTTCAAAATGTACTTGTACTCCAATAAAAAGGGCCTCATTACGGTACATTGTTGTTACTGTTGCGTGCTGCCATCTGTTAAACGGAATCGAGTCAGTTTTAACATTAGCTCATTATCTTAATTTAGTTAAACTGGTATTTTTAGCGAAATCAAAATTTGATTGCCACCACATCAAAATGTCACCGTCGATGATAAATAGATTCATCCTTATTCATAGGAAATCGATCAAAACGATCAGTTGCTACCGGTGAATCTGTTCCAAAGAAGGCTAGGAGGATCTCATTGCTCGAAAAGCAGGAACGAAAAATTTATTTGGGCGAAAGTGGTCATAATCACAAATATATATAACTGAGACTTAAAAAGCTATCTAGTGACTCAAGATGCTCACCTAAAACAAACAATTTAAAATGCTACGAGTGCTATTTCGTGGTTTATCTAACGCCTTCGTAATAACATTAAGAAAAACACAAGGATATCTGGCGTTGTTCACGAAAGAAAACACTAATTATAGATCTAAGTTTGCAATACAAAATGATATATTTAGCAATAAATAATTTAGATATTTCTTTTCTGCAATTCTTTGAAAATTATTTAAATATAAAGCTCGGAACATTAGAAATATGGAAACCATTAACATCAAATTCTAAAAAGTTTCCGTTTATTAAAATACGGTCTTTAATAATATTTCTTTCACGTCTTATAAACGTTATCAAAATTTCATATTCTTAGATCTAATAAAAAAAGTTTTTGTATTTTATGTTCATCTATTATTTCTAAAAATATATCCCAACAAGTAATACTTCTAGCATCATAATATATGTTTATAAACTTTGGCTTAAGGCATGATTCGTAGAATTGAAGTAAATAAGGAAATAACATCTACACGGTTCACTTACAAAGCTATTTCAAAACCCTAAGATAAATCTTTTAATTTTTTTTTTAAATTTTAACCATTCTCTGTGTTGTGCACATAATTTTCCTATCCGCCGAGTTTTGTTCAAATCGGACAACTCCTTCTTGGTGCATCAGTTTTTTAATAAGAGTTTATATAAGTGAAAGTTTACATTTCAAGAAGGTAAATTTAACATAAAAATTTTGGACATCTTCTTTCTGTAATATTTAGAAAAAGTATAAACATAAAACTTTGAGCTTAAAGAATATTTTAGAGCCTTAACATCACGTTCCATATAGTTTCTGTTTATTAAAATTTAGTCTCTATTCATGTTCTTCTCCCCCCCCTTCCCACTCCTTATAAGTGTTCTCAGAATTTCACTTTCTTACATCTGATAAAAAAATTTTGGATTTTCAGTCCATCTGTTTTTTTTAACAATATTGCTATACCAGTAATAATTCTGGTATCATAAGATTATATATATATAAAATAAGGACTCAAAACATGCTTCAGATAATTGAAGTCGGTAAGAAAATGAACTACACAGTTCTTTTCTTCCGCAACCTCAATTATTTTTCAAAAAATATGTTATTATAAATATCTCAACATTTCGGATATTTCATTATGATCGTTGATTCGAACATTTTTAAGGATTAGATAATATCTCCTTTCTATTAAAGAGTTCATTTTATGAATTTCAATTAATTTAAACAATTTAAAAAGCTACGAGTGCTATTTCGTGGGTTTTTTATGGACTTCGTAATAATTTTAAGAAGAACACAAGGATATCTGGTGTTGCTCATGAAAGAAAGCACTAGCTATAATTCAGAGTTTACATTTCAAAATGATATATTTAACCATAAAAAATTTAGACTGCAATACTTTGAAATACTTTTCTGCAATACTTTGAAAACTATTTAAACATAAAGCTTTGAACATTAGGAATATATGAAAACCAATATTATCAATGTCTAAATAATTTGAGTTTATTAAAATACAATCCCTAATAATTGTTATTCCACGTCTTATAAAGGTTATCAAAAATTCACATTCTTAGATCTGATTAAAAAAATATTTGGAATGTTTTTAAATTCATCTGTTACTTTTTCAAAGTATTACCATACAAGTAATACTTCTAAAATCATAAGCTTATGTACATAAGCTTTGGCTCTAAACATGTTTCATAGAATTCAAGTAGGTAAGAAACTGAACTACACGCTTCATCTCACGCGCTACGTCAACTCTTTTTCAAAAATATTTCATTATAATTATTTCAACAATTCGGAAATTACATTATGATCGTTGATTCGAAAGTTTTTTAAGGATTAGATAATACCTCCTTTTTTTGAATGATTTCCTTATATGAAACTCATTCCGTTTGAAACTGAAGATTAATAGCAAGATAAAAATTTCTCAAACTTGTAAGTTTTAATATTTGAACATCTTTTTTATTTGTTGAGTATTAAAATGACTTATAAGAGAGTGTATTCATCTCCAATGCTACTTCCAAACCCTGAAATAAACCATTCAATTTTTTTAAAATTTTAATCATTTTCTGTTCTGTACATAATTTTCCTATCCTCCAAATTTTGTCTCCCTCGGAAATTTCATCCTTGAGGAGTCGTTTTTTGTTTTTTTTTCTGTTATAGAGTTTTATAGCTAAACGTTTACATTTGAAAACTAAAAATTTCGATATACTTACGTAATTAAATACTAAAGCTTATATTTCCGCTATTACTGAATAAGTATAATTCCTGTTTTCTCAAGGTCTGATTTATATTTCTGAAATATGAGGGTGGTTCAAAATATAATTGTACTTAAAAACAAATGACTTCATTAAGGTGAATTGCGGTTATCATTGGATGCCGCCATCTGTTAAACGGAATTAAAAAAAAATTGACTTTTGTTCACAAATTAAAGTTGATTTAAGAGTTATTTGCAGCCAAATCAAAATTTGATTGCTACCACGTTGAGTTGCCATCATTCGCTGATCAAAAAGTTCATTACTATGCACAGGAAATCAACCACTAATCAAAACGATCAGTTGCTTCCTTGAAATCTGCTCAAAAAAGACGAAGATGATTTCATTGCCCGACCGAAGAATTTTGGAGGTGCAAAATGTTTCATGTTCCCAAAAAAGGGCAACTGAGACTTAGACAGCGGTCTTGTGAGTCATGATGCTCCTTTAAAACAAGAAATTTGTAATATTACCAAAGACATCTCTTCGGTCTTTAAAGGTCTTCGTAACAAATTGAAGAACTCAAGTATATCTGGCGTTGATGACGAAATAAAACAAGAAATATAGATACAGGTTTACGTTTGTAGAAATAACTTTATCATTAATAATATGGGCATTTTGTTTCTGCAATATTTTGAAAAAAGCATAAACATAAATTTTGAACATGATGAATACTTTTAGACCCTTAACATCACATTCCAAATAGTTTCCATTTTTTAAATTTTAGTCTCTCTTCATCTTCATCTTCCTCTCCCTCATCCCACGTCTTATAAGTGTTCACAGAATTTCACCTTTTTATAACTGATAAAAATATGTTTGGATTTTATGTTCATCTGTTATTTTTAATAGTATTGCTATACCAGTTATACTTCTGGTATCATAAGTTTATATATATAAGTTTAGGCTCAAGGTATGTTTCAGTGAATTGACGTAGGTCAGGAAATGAGGGGCACGGTTCATGTCCGGAGCTACGTCAATTCTTTTTCAAAAATATTTTGTTATGAATATTTCTACATTTTGGACATTTAATTACGATCGTTGATTCGAACATATTTAAGGATTAGATAATATCCCCTTTTTATAAAAAAGTTCATTTTATGAAATTCATTCTGTTTGAAACTGAAAATTAACAGCAAGATAAAAATTTCTCAAGCCTGTATGTTTTTCTCTTTGAAAACCTTTTATTTTGTTGAGTATTAAACTGACGCATAACATGCTGTATTCATGGATGTAACATTCGAATTGAAGCAAAATTATACGTTGACTGATCATGGTTTGTCTTAAGGTGTTTTTCCGACTGTACAGGGGAGAGTGTTTGTAACCTTGAGAGCAAGCTACTATTTCGAAACCTGGAACAGAGGGTCTACAGAAAAGTTCCTGACATTGGGCTAATCGCGGTTTCTCTTCACTAACCATGGGGACTTTTAATTGAGATTGAATGCTTTTGTTAGGCAACCTTTGCCCATCCAAAAATGAAAAGTGTTTATGTAAAGCAGGTAGAAATGAAGTGAAGCGTGTGAGTTAGGAAATATATAAACTCCGACTGAAAGCAGCGAGTGAGAGGCTGAAGGAGTTGTGAAGCTTAAGTTATAGATAAGCGGAAGGAGGAGTGGAAAGAGAGGTTGAATTAGAGGGTTAAATTAAAGATTGTTGCAAGAAGTTTAATTACGGCTGTTTTCAACAGTTGATCCAGAGTCTGAGTTGCAGTCGAGGAAGGATTAGTGATAAGAGTCTGTCAGATTACTATTGGTGTGTTGAATAGAGGTTAATAGAAATATTACCCGAGAGAGCATAGTGAGTTGTTGTCATAGTAATTATATGTTAATAAATTCCGTAAAGATTGTTCTAGTGTCTCTTTGATTATTGTGTCGTAGTGTTTAATAATTGAATCTAGTGATGGCACAAGATGAAGCCTGGGTTGGGTGGGGGTCACAAGTTTATCGTTTGCCTTTTGGCCATATCGACCAATCTGAAGAATATGTCTCCTTCTGGAAAGTTTGTAAGGTGTTTGACTTCTGACGTTATTTTTCAATAGAGTCGCTGCATACTCTCTCCTAGTATCATCGTGAGGATACGAAGAGACGCATTGGTATTAGATAAGAAGGCTGCTTTTTCAACCATTACTGCAATTGATATCCATCTCCTCAATGTTAAATTGAGTATTTCTTGAAACAGATTCTATTTGAGTCATCAGATATCTCGAGGCAAGTGGCGAGTCTTGTCGGCGCATGCTCTAGAGCCGGACTATCACTAGTAATGATTTAAGTGTTGTTGTCTTAGTTAGAATAACAGAGGAAAGTGTTTTGCGTCGCGCTCATATGCAATCAGTAGTTATAGGTTGTGCTTCCAAATAGTGTTCAAATCTTTATTCACCACTTCGGCGTAAGGTGTTTTTCCGACTGTGGAAGTAGAACGAATTAGTGGCCCTGAGATCAAGCTGCGGTTTCAAACAATAGAGCAGTGGGTCTGAAAAAAAGTTGAGGGGTTGCTTTTAGCTGCGAACATACCAACCTGGTTTGAAAAGACTTCTCATTCTGGGTATTTACTAAGGCGTTTTGAATTCTGACGGTATTGTTGAAGTCAGTCACTGCAGCAGCAAAAACGTATAAATAATTGCAAGTACAATTTGATAAACAGTTCATATTAATAATTTAAATGTCGCTCATACAATATAAAAGAAAAGTATTCCAGCAATGTCACTTTGAAGTTAATGATTTGACTGATATTTCTCGCAAATAACTATGAAACTGAGATAAGTTACGCAATTTTTATTTCTCCATATCTACAAACATGGACATTTTTGAAATTTTCCCTTGGACTAATATATGTGGCTAATTCTTGATTTTGTATTAAAACTCCCAGCTTATTTGCATTCAAATGTAACGAGATTTAAATGAAGTAAATATTTGGAAATGGGGCAAATTCAGATATTCAAGTCCTATAAAAACGACAAGGAGCAGGATTTTAAACTAAAAAGGTAAAGGTAAGAGGACGGTGTCAATATGTTTTGCGTGATTGTTGTCTGCGATTAGGACTGAACGTTTTCGGAGCAATTAAAGGATATACACGCGTCGTATTCTGGTAAGCGTATTCCTTGATATATTATAGAAGTTATATTCGTTGAAATGGACTCAACTGTGCAGAGCATTTTTCTTATTGGACGTTTTATAAAAAGTATTTTGTATAAAATTGAATATTTTAATAATTCTCTTGGGCTTGAACTTAAGTTGAAATTCAAATCTTGAAATTGTAGTAAATTTTAAATTGAAAGACAAAATAGATCAAATGATATCATCACAAGTTAAAAGAATTATTTCCACCGAGAAAAGAATACTGTTCAATAAAAAATAAAGCTAGTTGATCAGTTTAAAGCTTCAGTAATATTATAAAATGATATGAGGAAAAAGGAAAAAAAAAAGTCTTAAAATAGATAGGAACAAATGTTTTTCAGTGGCTAGTAAATACTAAAAGGACTACGTATTAAATTTTAAATGTTTTTTTTTTTTTATATTTATGGAGATATTCATAAAATTAATAAGAATTCTAGTAAATTTATTTCTTAACTTACTCAATGCAGGCATTGTTGGTATGATATAAATCCTTATGTTCTTATCGTGATTTCGAAACTATAGAAATAAATATTTTAAGTGACTTTTTCGTAACTTTTATTCTTCTTTTATTCCAAAGGTATTTTTTTTTTAATTTTACAACATTTTTTATTATACATTGATTTTATAATTTTTTTTTTTTTTGTTATTTTAACAATTTGTAAGTTTTACAAATAATCCTGAAAAAAAAAACGAGACACTGTAACTTATCTATACTACTGGATTATTATCTTAATGAAACAAAAAAGGTGTTAGTTTTAATATCGCAAAATAAATTTTATGATTTTAATGCGTAAGTTAATTAAATTATAAGGTTAATAAATTCTAAAAAATAATTTTATCATAAAATAAACTTCTTATTATGAAAAATTTGGTACAGAGAGACTAAATAAACTACGTTCTGAATCCCATTCGACTGTGTTCAGTAGCTCCAAAGATATTCGAAGTAATCCGTTTGGTAGCCATGTAGAGAACTTGTGAACAAGAGTTTCGTAATATGTTCCCATTTCTTAACACCTCATGATTTATGGATCAATGATCAAAATTATTAACTTGTATATAGCCAAACGATTTAACTCAACACGATTTCTGGACGTAGCAATAATCTCGAAATTGTTCTCATCTATTGAGAGAATGGTTTGAAATTGGCGATTTCTGAGTTTCTGAACATGACGAATCCAAATATTTAAAGTTATATTTTTCCAAGGTTACAGATCATACTTACAGAATCTTTACTCTTGAATTTTTCTCACAATCATAGAATTCTTTCAAATAGGTATCTTTTATTTAATGTAAATTGCTCTAAAAAGGCAGATTGGAAAATTTGTTGTTTAACTCACATATGAATAACATTTTGGATATTAAGGTACATGGTTTTTAAATCATATAATTCAGAAGCTTTACAGCAAACTTATGTGAAATTTGAATTTTAAGATTATTTCATGAAGGTTAACTAGATTTCAAAATCTGATGTGAAGCTTTCTGTTAGTTTACAAGCATATTCGACGACTGTACATTAAAGGAAATTTTGTAAGAAGTTAACTTTAATTAATCATCTTACTTTAATTTATCTTAATTCACACACACATACATACACACATATACATATAATATTTACTAAAATTAAGTAATACAATTCCACTTTCTTGCTTAAAAGTTTTAAATAATATTCTTAAAATACTCATTTAAGTTATCCATTAGTAGAATCGATAAAATACTCATGAAAAATTTTAGTAGGTTAAAAAACAAAAAGAAAGAACTGTTATTGTTTTTATTTCTCTAAAATTAATATGTTGGAGTTTTTATGTAAAAGTTACATATCTCTAAGCAATAAAAATCAGTATATACTTTGTATTTTTCCATAAGAATATTTTTAGAGCGTAATATATATTGTAGAGAATCCGGGGTCTACGTGGATGATAATCACGTGGATATCGTGAGCGAACCATAACTGCCCAGCATATGTCGAACCCACGCGTATACCAATATATAAAAAAGTTAATTTTGTTCATTTTTTAGAGCATCTATTTAGACTTTAAATTTCCAGGAGTCCTATTTTGGGGGTTTATCGCTATCGAAAGATGTAGGTTGTCAGCAGAATTTGTTTCTTGGAACCTGTCTTGTGCAAATCAAATTTATTATAATGAAAATAAGCTGCAGAATTGTCACTGTTTTTTGTTAAGTTTATCATTGAAAATAAACAGTGAAAGACCATCAAGCAGTTTTTATTTCTGGCACCAAAAAAAAGGCTAATAATAATAAGGAATCGACAAACTAAAGGTTATTTATTTATCCAGCATTGGTTTAAATTAAATTTTTTTCATATATTGCTGTATATTTACATAATATATACCACTGCATTCAGAACACCTACTAAACGGCGTTCATTGATTTTGAAGTGGTTCAACTGATTCGCTGGATATTTTTACCTATTTTCAATATAAATCTATTTTGAATTGTTTTTACTATCTATTTATTATATTTTTTAACTGTAAGCATAAGTTTTCAATCTCGATGATATTCGGATATTGTAGTGGTAAATGTAATTCCAATTTAAAGCTGTACAAAAAAGGTTACAATTTTAGCTGGGTGTTTTGGGTCGTTATCTAGTTAAACTTTAAATGTGGTCCTAAAGGTATTTTTGGGTGTTTATTTTAAAAGTATTCTTTCGGATATCGAAGTATTTCATTTTATCCATGACTCCACTTATGAAAATGTGAAACTTCCCACTCCACTTCCTGACATACAACCTCATTAAAAAGCCAAACTACTGCTATTTTTGGACAGTGAGGATGGTACTTTGGGGAAGTAGTTCAGAGTTAAAATTCTGATACGCAGGCACACAATCAGCAGTTTAATAAATATTGAATTAATTTTCATCACGGAATTACACGTTATTCCTGAAATATTGAGGATTTAAGATATGATTTTTAGCATACTTAATCATTTTTACTCTATTTTTTTTTTTGATAATAATGTGGTTTCTTCCTACTACATGACCATTTTAATTTGGTATTTGTGCATTTTTTAATTGTTTCGATGGAAACATATCTTCTCAAATCAGTAGTAAATAAAGAAGATGCAATTTTTACTGCGATAACCTTTTCAATTTTGCTTACATCTTGCGAGATGTTTCAATTGGCTTTCTGATACATTATATTTTTTCTTTTTGGTCGAATTACTTAATTTTGAGATAATTTTCCATACCCATCCGTGAAATCTCGGAATCTTTACAAGATTCAGAAATTTTTTTATCTACCTGAAACATTAGATAGACAATTTTCTAAATTATTCACAATTCTGAAGCTATTTTTCAATTCCAAAATATATTTGCTCCTAGAAATCAAACTGAACTCTTATATAAACATAATTATTATAACGATTCGTGATAAGAAATAGTGGTAGAAAAACCACGAATTTTGTAGGATATATATTTACTTATGTGACCCCTAAATTTGGAGCCTTGAAGTAAAACTATTGTTAGCTAAAATATAATAGATTCTTCATTTTTGTTTTTTTAGTCTAACATATTTTATTATGTACATTTTAACATTCCTATAATTATTAAACATAGATAAGTATTTAATAATACTATTTTTGAATATTTTCATAAACAAAGGTGTATATTCAATTTTGGAGCCATTTGTTCTGCAATATTAAGAAATAATTATTAGATAATTTAGAACTACAATAGTGAACTGACAAATTTATCAGATGTATTGATAACTTTTGTTTAATTAATGAAATTAGAGCAAAGTATATAAATCCTTTAATATAATTATTTGACTATTTGATAATAATCCTGTACACTCTGGCTATGTTTATAATCATTTTAAATCTTTTTAGGTCAATTACGTTATTTAAACATAACAATGATATGAAAACTGATATTTTCTATGCAATCGTTTGTATAAATATTAAAAGATGAAACAGTGAGAATGTATCCAAAACTTCACAAAGATTCCCGGTACACATTTCAAGATAATACAAAAAATACTTAGTTCAAATTTCACTTTCATTAAATTTCAAATGATACCAATGTAATTGAATTCCAAAATTATTAGATCTTAGCGTTTTTTATATCTTTACTTTTAATAATTTTTAAGAAAAGCAATGCATTAATCATTTGTGGGTACGTTTAAAATGAATGTTAAATAAACATTGCAAAAAGAAATTATTAAAGAAAATTGTTCCATTGACGAACAATTTATTTCCATAAAATGTCATTTAAAATGATGATTAATTACTGTGAATATTCTTATAAATAAATATGTTATGGAAATTTTAAAAGTTTGAAATTCTGCCTCCATTTTTTTCACTTTGAAGTTTTAATGTTTAACATTACATTATATGCCATTCATAAATAAAGGTAAAAAAATAAGTTTCAAAAATAGAACATCATTTCATAAATTTAATTTTGTTTGTTCTCACTAATACTGCATATTATAATTGTAACAAATGATGTCAACAATCATATAAAGAAACCAAATATTTTTGGGAAGCTTACTTTTTGGCAGGTGTAATTCTTTAAATCACATCATCATCATTCATATTCATCATTCTAATATTTTTAAATACATTCTTAGAGAAGAAAAAATGAAACTGTATTTTTTTAATTGTTTTTGGTAAAATTGCTGAAGTTTTGAAGAGTAATCAGAAACTTTTACGAAATGTTTGCTCAGTACTTTATTTTGATCATCTCAAATAATGCATGCATTTTTTTATAAGTCACCCCTCTTAACTTTATATATTTTAATGGAACTTAATGACAATGAGTGTTCAAATACCATGATAAATATGGAATTAATGAAATAATTTAGTATAATTAAAGTTCTCTTATTATGGTACAAAAACTTCTTCACATTTACTTAAAAAGGATTTTAAAAATCATAAATTCTAAAAAAATGCTTATTATGAGTTGAGCAACTACTTTTTTACTATTTTATCAATTTTAATTAATACTTTTATGTTTAGTTTCTTAGTTTTATTCTTATATCCTGAAATAAATATACTGATGAATATTATAAATAATTTACTAATTTTTATTCTTTCTGAACCTTTAAAAAATCACATTTAATTCATTCCCATTTTTTTTTCATAAAATATTATCTAATATTTATGTTAATGGAAATTAATTGAATACTAATTTAAGTAATTTATTTGTTAGAATTTTGTTTGCTAAAAATCGATTAAAATCGATCAATACATCACATAGGTAATAACTCAGATATTTAATGCAATAATACTTATTTTAAAATATTTATTTATCTTCGCTACCATTTCCTATTCTTCTAAATTCAACTGCGTATTCACATTTCAACACAGATATAATTTATTTGTAGCATTCAGTTGATACTGATTTTTTACGGAAATGTTTTACCATTTGTTTGAAATCATCTTAAGTACAATTGAAAAATAAATTACTAACATATTTCTGACGAGTTATTTAAATATATAAGAACTAGAAATGCAAGAAATGTTCATTAGAAATAAAGCTAGAATATCTCTCTCTTTAAGGGGCCAAAACTTAAAAGTTTTTATACATAATATTTGAAATCACAATATATGAATTTCAGATAATTACTTCGTTTTCCAAAAAATAATTAATACAAATATTATTGATTTTCAATACCTTTCATTATTTTAAAATTCTTAGTACTTCTACAAATTTCAATAGGGTTTAAATTATTTCTTCTAAATCTTTTGGAAGTGTTTCTTACAATTCTGCGCATGGGCTTAGTTTTACTAGCATTATTAACGATTTTACAAGTTTGTTCTATTACACATTGCGAAAAACAGCAAAAAAATTAAGTCAAATTTTGTAGATTTTTTTAAAAAAAATGCTGATTGAAATCATTAACTGCAAAAAATTATTAAACATATTATACAAAACAACCAGAAAAAAATTCAAAGCTTAATATTGGTTATAAAAGAAGCCTCAGAATCTTAAGTACATGACCATTTCAAAAAATGAAAAGCCGAGAAAAAGGTGTTAGAAGATCAATAAAATTTTTCAGCACTCTGTCAAAATAAATGTAAATAATTTGGTATATGATGTAGTAAGACCTATGATATTTTATAATAAGGAGAAGCAGAACAATTAAAAAAAATGTAATAAAATGTTTTTAGATCATTTGGTCATATTAGGATAATGTGTACCTTAAAATATTCTAAAAGGAAACCTGTAATTTGATATGGATATCATTCAAGCTAAATGTAAGGTACCGGAAGGTATAATTGCAAGTACTGGTAAAACAGTCACTTTTCAGTTTCCTTATTAGTTTCACATTTAACCATTATATGATTTGTACAAAAAGTAAATTTTAAAACTCTAAAGTAGTGCAAAGAGAAGGATTTGGTGGGTATCGTACCTGAACTCGAGGTTATCCCTGTTCGCCTGACATTACAAACAGGTCCATGTTCACATTTTCTTGGGGTTATAAAGTAATCAAGGAAATCTAATACACTTTTGATTATGTAAAGTTGTGAAAGTTCTTGAATAATATATGTATCTTCTCAAGTCGTACATGATTCATGCTTGGGTCACAGTGTTTTTTGAAACATATAGCAATAGAATCAAACTTTCAATGAGGGCTATGATATTTGCAAGCGAACTGTTTTTGTTTCAATCTTTATTGAGCCTGTTTCTTATCATGTTTTTGGAATAGAAGCTGGATATTTGAAAATATTAAATTGGATCACAGAGCAACTAAATTCTTATCTTTTAATACTTATCTTGAATTCTTATCTTTTTATTAAATAAAAAAGGTAGCAAAAATTTCTTTTTCGTAATTTTACAATTGAATACAGTTTGTCATCTATCTGAGCTTGTATGCAAAATATCAAGGTGATAAACCTTATCGGGAAGTAGGGGGAAATTGAAGAAAGATTTTAATCAAACTCGTACACAGTGCAAGGGGATAAAATGTTTTAGAAAAATTTGTAAAGAAACTCAGAGATGGTTTTGTGTAGATTAGGGAGTAGCTGAAGATTTTTAAAGAAAAGTATGCACTTTGTTTGCGGATAGTATATTCACAAACTATGTGTTAGCATTGTAATACCATTTTTAAATGTACAGTATAGGAACTTTGTTGACGTTAAATTCTAAGGGTGCCTAAAGCGTGGAGTGCTGTTGTAGCCTGAGTCTGATAAACTGTGGAAATCCTTTAGATGCAATGGATGTAAAACTTTCTGTTAAATGAGTTCAGAGAAGGATAGTTACAATTGGAGGAAATGGGACTGTTTCTGCTCTTTGATTGGTTGTTGTTGACGAAAGAATGGGCACACTAGTCGGGTGAAATTTAGAGGAGAAAGCCGGAGAAGAGACAATGCGTTATTATTGGTTATTCTCTATGGCTACTATTTTTAGTTTAAATATAGTATGAGAAGTATTCCCGGCATTGGGTAAAGAACTTTAAAGAAGTATCACACATTTATGTCATCTCAATTGTAATTCTAGGAGGTGAGGTTTATCAATATTTAGGAATGTATAAATTTATCTTTTCGAATTTTCTCTTTTATATTCGATTAATTTCAAATTTAAATAAATTTACTTTCTTAAAATTTATGTATATTTTTTTTTCTATTTTTCTTTTTATTTAAGTGAAGCAAAAATTTCTGAAAACATATGTGTTTGTTTGTTTATTGAACAAAATAGTACCTAAAATTCCTTCAAAATTTTCCTGGAAAAAAGTGTAAATTTGCAAGTTAAAACCAAAATTCTTTTAAATCATTAAAGTGGAATGATAGCACTAATAGTTGCTTGTTTTTCATTAATTAAACTTTTAATCCAAACAACTTTTTTTCAATTGGCAATAAGAGTAACCGTAGTACTCTCGTGTACTTTGCAATTAGATATTTTAAAAAACAAACTTCAATATGTTTAGCAAATTTTTGTGTTTGTCAAAATAGTTACAAAAATATTAGCTGTGTGGGTGAAATATTTGACATGTGTTCGTTGACAAAATTGATAATAATACTAATTCTTAAAAGGAACTGAATTATGTTGTAGATACTTAAATTACTTAAATTTTTCTTCTATTGACAAAATATTATGGATCAGATAGTGATCAATATGAATATATTATACTTCAAATTCCTTTGCAATACAACCACACATTGCAAACATATCAACATAAAATGCTTAGAAAGAAATTCACTAATTTCATTCTTTTAAGAAATAATTTTAACGCTTATTATATCAATTATTATTTTAAATTTCAGATGATTTTGAATTTTTGCATATCAGTTATGATAATAATTGTAACGCTTATTATATCAACGACTTTTTTAAATTTTAATTTATGCTTGAATGATTTTTAATTTATGCTTCAATTTATGAAAATATAAACCATGTTGAAATGAAAAATAAAAAAAAAAAAAATACTTTTCCAATTGCACCCTCTCATCATCATTAGATCCTCTATGGCAATCCAGTTGATTTTGGATGTGAATAAATTCACTGAAAACGACAATAGTGAAAATAAATATGACTTTCATCTAGTCAGAGCTTTGATCATAATCTGACTGATACAATTGAATAAATACTCTGAATAAGGCAATATTTAAAAATTAAATTAATTACAAAGTTTATTAAATACTCTTCAGAATGATGTTTATAAAATTAACAATTTCGCTTTATTAAATGCTCTAAAAAGGCATTTCCTTTAGATAATACAGCCAATAAATTGGATAAAATGATGTAAAAATAACTGCACATCAAAAATAAAGTTACCAGTATTATTCTTGATTAAATGGAATACAAAGTCAGCCATCTTTATAAAAACAATTTTATCAAAATTATCGAAGAAGGTAATACCTATCTGATAAAATAACCAAACAATATTTCAAATGTTCCTAATGATTCATTTCTTAAGATAAAAATAGTAATGTTATAAATAAATTTGATTAAATTCTCAGAATGGCATTTACTTTTAACATAAATAAGCATTAAATAACCATTAAAACTAATAACTAAATGCATTTAAAAAAAATGCTGTACTTTTAATATAAAATAACCAACAAAATTGATTTAAAGCGTTAAAATTGTGCTTCTTTACAATTAACTAATAAACTTCATTAAAAGCATTGAATAAGCCAGTAATTTAAAAAAAAATCAACAAAGTGCTCTAAATAAACTGATTTTTGAAATAAAAATAACGATTTAAAGATACTAAATGCTGGAAGATGGCAATAAAATTTCAAAATAACATGACCAATAAAATTCACTATACGCTCTGATAAAGTACCTAATGTTATAAACTAAAAGCTATGTAGAAGAGATTACTTTCAAAAAGAAATTTGTGGTTATTTATAATATTTAAACATATTAATACACAATATATTACTACATTTACGATATTACTATTGAGAAGCCATTTTTAACATTATCATACTTACAATATTACTGTATTTCGAAGCTATTTATATATTTTATAATTTTGTTACGACAAAGAAAAGATCAGCTTAGTTATCGATATTATAATCAATACAGATCATTTACATAGGTTGAAGGTTATGTAACAGTTACAAGATAGGTTAATTTACAGATGTATTTTTAAAAAAAATAATAACCGCTACTGTAAGAATTTTTTATGTAGCCAATCTGTGCTAAATATTCTTTTATTTTCTAAAAAAGAATACGAACCTGTTTAGGGAGTAACTATGTAAATATAAGCGAAAAGAAAAAGGGGGATTAAATGAAATGAGATATGTGTTGATTGTAGATAATATTTGATTTGCCATCTTTGGGATATGTCAAAAGCTTGACGTAAAATCTTTAAACTGCATGAAAGAACGTAAAGATTAATCGAGTACCTGGTTCTCATAAATCTTATAATAATCGAAGAAGATAAGTTCCTTTGAAATTAATTTAGCCTGATTAACTTCCATAAGGCCTTGTATTCCGAGGTTTTGTTTTTCTTCTTTTCTTGTTTTTTTTTACTTTTAACTTGGAATTTTAATTTTACTGTTACTCATTATTATTTTAAAACTATTGTTACATGGACTTAATTAAATTTATAAGGGGAGTGAAGTTATGTCAAACATCCATACTTTCAAACAACGAGCTACGGTAACTTAACATTCGACATAAATATTTTAAGCAAGTTTTAAGGACACTTTCTTGCACAATATGGTAGTCACGTAGTTCTAAGCTATTATACGAACTGACTTATGTTTAATACTACTTCATATCTGTACGTGAGAACGATTTTATTTTCATAAGTGCATAATTTAAATAAAAGTAAGATTCCACTTAAAATATTCAAATTTATTTTAATAATAATTGGAAGTATACATGATTAAAAATATTGAACTACATAATTTTCTTCTTGCACAAATGTATATTGTTAATGTTTCAAAATTGGTCACAAATAACGATAGCGAAAGTTAATTACTATTTTCTTTCAGTAGATTAAAGAAAAATGTAAGCAATTTTATTTTCAAGAAGTAATGAAATTATTCTCATTACTCTGAATGCCCTTGTTTAATAAAAAAATTTAATTCTCCTTATTTCTCGAATTCGCATGGAAATAAACTTTGTTACGATTATTTCTCAACTTTGTCCAATTATCAATTACCAGATTAAAACAAAAATCACTTTTTAAAATATTTAATATATGTGAAGCCCAACAAAATTTTTTAAAAAATTATATGCAGCATAATTAATAAATTACGCCTCTTATGAAATGTCCAGTGTATAATTTTTTATTTCTATGGTATTTACACAAATTTTAATTTTTGGATTAAATCTTTTAATTACGTCCAATATTTGTAATATAAATTTCATTATGACTGATTCACTCTTTTTTTTCAAAATATTTGGTTTTTTCATTTTAAACGATTTCTTAAACTTGTGAAAAATATTCCCAAATTTATCATACCTCGCATGAAATTTGTACAAAAATTTTGTTTTGCACATCTATCTGAGGAACGTATCAATCATGTTAAAAAGAATTTAATATATATATATACATACATACATACATATATATATGTGTGTGTGTGTGTATGTGTTTCTATATACCTATATACATATCTCTCTCTCTCTCTCTCTCTCTATATATATATATATATATATATATATATATATATATATATATATATATATATATATATATATCTTATATATATATATATATCTTTTAGAATTTAATTTGAAAGTATTATTAAAAATTATACTTGAACTTAAAAGAACTAATTTCTAGGAACTTTATAATATTTTTCCTGTATTTCACTTGTTTTCCATAAGTATGCGAGGAGACACGTTTTTAAAAGAAAATATCTAAAATACAATTAGAAATTTCTAATAGAGATTATAGATCACTTTTTATTGATTTTGCGTTAGTGAGATAAAAACAAGTGGAACACACAGTACAACATAAAATTAATCAACGTCTCTTTCGTTAACGAAATTTGGCGCGGTGTGGAAATTAGGAGAGAGGATTATCATTGGAGATTCCCTCGTCGACAATTGACCGAGAACCGAAATTATAAATTCTGTCATCAAGATGTCTAATTTCGACGTTATTGGGAAAAAAAACTCATTACTAACAGCAAAAAAACTAGATTGTTAAAGGATGTGCTTAGTTTAAAATATACAAATTCAAATAAAGAAATCTTACTTCTCACTAAATAATAGTCATTTAAAATGTACGTCACAGTTTGCATTTCCATAAATATCTATTTTCATAAACACAATCGTGTAGATAAAAATAATGCATAATAATACAAGTAATATAATTTAGCACCATCCATTCATGAGTCATGAATTTCAAAAACAGACTTTACACTTTCATTTTCCTTTCTCTTTTATTAGCTTTGTTACTCATAGGAATAAATTGAAGAAATATTTTTGCTCTAACAGTTTTACTCCTTTTGAGATAAATTCAATGACTTTGGCATAATTTTTGTACATTTAATGAAATTTTCTCGAGTGTTCCATTAGTATTGAAGAATTTGAGAGTACCTTTTCAAAAAAATTCAATTTATACAAAATGCAAGTTATCTTTTATTCGTAAAAAATGTATCTTTTCACCTTCTTCAAACATGATTGAACTAATTACTTGATAGTCCTTTTTTTATTCAGATTGAACATTTTAGTACTAACTTAAAATGGATAAATGTTCATTTTGCAATATATAATGTGAATATATTTCGAGGAAAATAACATTTTGTCTTATTATTAGATTCTAAAAATCACTACTGGGTGATATAAAAAAAAGCTCATGTTTTAAAAATAGTTCTGCAGTAGGTATGGCTTATAATTTATACAAAATAGATGGAATTTCAGTTTTATTCAAAAGGTATCGTTTCATAAGGAAAGAAAAAGATTTTATAAATCCTAATAATTCAAAATTCTTCTTTCGACTTGAATTTAATATGTATATTAAACTTTGCCATTTTTTAAAATGCTATGCATATATAAATTATGTTTTAAACAGGTTATTTTTTTAGAGGTTGGTATACATTTGCCAAATTATAACAAAAACTATCACTAGCAAGGAAAATGTCAAAAGTTTTACTTTGAATTTTAATTTCTTTAACTAAAGTATTTTCTTAATTGTGAACTCCTTTCGATTTGAATGTTTTAGAAGGTTACTTCTAAACTCACCTCACAGCACTCTCGAGAACATTGTAACACATCAATCAATAACTCCCGAGACTAACCCAGAGATGGCGCTCGTACTAAACCAGTAACCAGGTCTTTCTGGAGTACTAACCTTTGCTTGAAACGTGTCAAAATTTTAAGTCGATCGGACCAGAAACAGCTGAGTTATCGAGGTTGGAAGCTGAGTTATCGAGGTTGGAGTAAAGTCGTTTTGTAGTTTGTTTAAAAAATGGAAAAAACCGAGTTTCGTGTTCTGATAAAACATTGTTTTTTAATAGGTAAAAACACCGTGCAAGCGAAACAATGGATCGAAAAATGTTACATGAACTCTTGACCATCAAAAGCAACGATTTGTCGGTGGTTTGCCGAGTTTAAACGTGGTCGTACCGACACAAGTGACCTGCAAGAACGCTCGGGTAGAACCTGTGGAAGCGTTACGGAAAATGTAGTGAAGTGACAAAGTATAATGAAAGATCGTAAGAGTGAAGCTCCATGGTTGCTGAATGACACAGAGTATCATATATGGAAGTTATTTACTGAAAAGGTTTGATGAAGTGAAAAGGGTTTTCAAAGTGAGTTCTCGCGATTGCTTTCGATGGAACAAAACAGCAACGAGTCGATGGCAAAAGCTACGTTTACTCGCTATACATAAAAAATTATATCTTGCGAAACAAATTTTTTTTTTTTTTTTTTTTAGGGGAGATTTGGAAAAGCGGAACGATTCGTATCACCCTAAAAGGGTGATTAACAAAGGTGTTATGTTGATGAATAAAAAATCGTTGTTTCAGTGTTAGTCTCGGGAGTTATGATGATGTAAGTTTTTGCATTCTACAAATGATAAACAAGATTATTTCTTGTCTCGTAGCTCGAAATATACTATTATAGAGCCATTGATACTTCATTTTCTGGCATGTCAAAGTATTTACATACATCAACAAGAACATACATACATAGATAAAAATTAAATTATAAAATTTAGATTACTTCTTTTATATGAATAATAGAACCATAAACTACCAAATATTTTGAAAAGAATTTCACTCTGAAATTGTTTAAACAATCCATCAACAATTGTAATTTCTGTATAGGTTTGTATAATGTTAATTTAAACATTTTATACTAAAAATAGTTTACAAAAGCATTTTTTAATGAATTATTTGCAGATGACTTTCTCTAGGATCACAAGTATTTTCAAGAAAATAAGGCATTTTACATTTTGTCAAACTATTCTAAAACATTTTAAAATTAAGAAAAGCAAATAAAATAAACGCTGAAAATCAGTACAATTTCTTCTAATTCACACCTTACAGCAATCTGAAAATAAATGTATTTTTGTAAAATAATAATTGTTTTTGAATTAATCAGAATTCTAGTATAATCTGATATGTATTAACAAACATAAGTAATTGATGAGATACAGTATAACTAAAACTTATTTTATTTTGAAATCCATTGTTCAAAATAAGAATGATTCAATAATTTTGATTGAGATGTATGAACATTAACTTAATATTTCTCTACTGTAATAATCATTCATTCATAATTCAAAGTATTATCTAATTGCTTTTAATTTAATGATATCATGTTTTGGATATATTGAACATACCTATAATATTTATTTCATATGCAAATGTTGCAAATTTGATTAAAAATTTTTTTTAATTCCATTGTGTTTTCATTTGATAAAAAGGAAATAATTTATATCTAAAATTTCAATTAAGATCTTACCTTTCAGTCATTTTATATCATACAGTATGATTTGAAATTATTTTCACATGTATCATTTATAACAAATTGTGCAATTCTGCTTTCACTTAATTAAATGTATTTTTGGAAGACTTACGTTAAGCAATAAAATTATATTTTTTAATGTCTTCTAATTCTTTTCCATACGTTAAACATTAAATTTAGTTAAGAATATTAATTAAACCTAAGTAAATACATTGCAGACAAACCTGAGTTACATATAAATATAAATATGTTTTAGAATTGAAACTATAATAAAAAGAAAACATTTATTCATTGCGAATTAATAAATACCAAAAAAGGAAGTGAGATTAAAAATACATATATTTTCTTAAAATTAAATAAATCAACTCCCCATTACATTTTATAGTCTATCTTGAGTATTTTTTCCTTTCAAATCGAATATTAAAATAAAATTGTGCAAGTAAAATAATTATATTTAAACAGATATTTCGTTTAACAACTTTTATATTTTCCCTTCAAAATTATAATTCTTTATTATCTATACAGTACTTCTCTTTTATTATACTAACGTAATATATGATAACTATTTTAAATGAATAAATTCACAGCTGTTTTAAAATATCAATTTATGATATCATTTAAATTTGTTTTACCATGTAAGTTCTTCATTTCTAATTTGTTTTTTTAAATTATAAAGGAAAATAATTTCTCGTGATAATGGATGCAATATAAATATCTGTATTTTACAATATAACGTCTTTTATATAAAATGTGTCAGAACTATACTTTTTGTAAGCGTGAACTTTTACCCTCTAATTTTATAATCATTGAAATTGATCTGTTATTCGCGTATGATAATCTCCCTAATGGCGCTGAATGGAATGATACATTTATAATTCTTCTTTGTAAGTCAAGAAACCTCATTTCGCATAATATAATCATTCAGTCCTCAAAATGTTGACTTAAATCGATTCTGAAATCCAGTTTCTTTTAGAGCGTTTTCTTTATGTCCATCACATCCATGATCTCATTATCTCATTTCTTGTGAGTTTCAGACACCATTTATTCAAGAAGAGAAATGTAGAATATATTTTCAGAAAAAAATAAATGTCATTCAATATATTTTCCTAAGCACAATTTACATTCTGTAGAGGGAGTATAAAAGATTAATTGTCATGAAGCAATATGTCCTCAAACATTTATTTGTGCTTTAAAACTGGCTGTGGTAGAGTAGTAGTCATAGCCGCTGCCTTGATTTTCTCTGTCAAATCCTGAGATCTAAACATGATAATTTAATACCATACATTTAATGTAGGTTGATGTTTATTAAATATGACATAATTTTAAATGCTGCTCTTGATATGGTGGATGTCATAGGAGATCTGGCTAAGAGTATCGTCCTCCTCACATGCGGTATGATTTTAATGTCAAGTCCGTCCACATATGCCTTCCATAATTTGTCTCTTAGTAGAAAATTAACAAAACAATAAAAATATCTCTTCAAGCCGTTTTTGTAGGTCTGGGAGTACCTTCAGAGAGCTAGTGATCATAGAGCACTTGTGACCAGCTTTGGTTTCGTCTGAACCTGACTCGAATCATGAAACATGAGAACTACGTATAGAGGGTTGATGCACTTAAATATGCCAAATCCCCGTACTGTCTATGATGTATGTAGTACTAATGGAAACACTCTTTTCAGATTACTCTATTTGATTTTATTTTATTTATGTCTAGTTCGTCGATTAAGAATATTTTTTCTGAATTTATCGTGCCTTTGTTTGGTAAAATATTATAATGGGAGTTCCTTCTAGCTCTCTGAAAAGAATATGACTTTTTTTCGGACGAAGATAGTTTTGGGTTTTGATAAAGGTGTTCATTTGCTCCCTCCGTAAACTTTATTTATCCCTTCATGCTTGTTTCAAAATGGTCTCCACTTTGAGTGTATAAACGAGTCAACAATTTGATACAAACCATGAGTTTTTCTCTCTAAAACGTGCAGAACCCGTAATTATATTAAAATGCCAAGCAGTTCTAAATTTAAGTTTCTCAAAAAGCAAGTGGATGTGGTGGATTTTGGGTTTTAACAATTCTACCAATTTAAAGTGTCATAAAGGATGGATAGTTATGAGTGTTTTAATATGAACTTCATTTGTGGTGGCTGATTCCACTCACACTGTTCTTGGACGAGGGTTTGAATAATGTTAAAACATACAAAAACCTTCAACATAGGCTTTCAGTGTAAGCTACCTCCGATAAGCACCTTATATTTGTATGGCGCTTTTTTGAAATATTTCTGCCTTTCAATGTATAAAAACGTTAAACTCAATGCACTTTGATTTGTACTTTCAAAGTCATGATGTATAAATGAAAAAACATTTATCATAACATTGTATCTTTTGTTCTCAATCATTCTAATATAGGTAAAGTCCATACGCCATCCACTAGAAATCAGCACGAACATTCCAGACGAGAAACAATTCAATGCTCTTACAATATAGTAGATTAAGATAACTTTTTTAAATATTGGTATTACAAAACATACAAAATAGAAATTTAATATTACTTTCTTAGAGTTGTAGAGTCATCCTGAAAAATAATTTACGAAAATTTTATTCAATGTATGATTTAAACTTAAAATCAATAAATCATCCTAATAATTTCCCTTCCAGAGTGCTTAAATATATGGTCATTATGAAACTATGAAAAGAAAATAATGTTTTTTTTGAACTCTTATTCTATTTTCATTAAAAAAGAATAAATTAACAAAATATATGACTATTGTACTTCTTACATATTTTTTATTTTAAATATTCTTAAGAATATAATTCCAACATCCAGGTCATATATTTAGATCTTAATCTTCTTTTACTTTCTCATCAAATAATATCTTGGACGCCATAAAGTTGATACACTATGCGGTCAGATTTTTACAGATAGATTGATATCAACATCGTTGACGTCTCGAGGCATTTTCAAAGATTATTCATATATTTGATTAAAATGTTCTTAAAATGTTTGAAGATTTGGCTGAAATTTTCAAATTATTCAAAATTTTTTCAAACTTTTCTACATACTGTTTCCTTCACTTGCCAAATACTTTATAATAGCTTTTCTTATCATATTAATCCTTAAAATATTCTCTACAGACTATTCATGACAATAGAAAAATACAAAAAAATTTCAATTGTAAAATACTTCTGAATATTTGTGTTATCATTTTCAATATTATATAAATGCTCATTATTTTATTTGATAAAAATTTGTATGACTAATACATCCATTTTAAATTTTGTATATTAAAAGTAAGTTTTCCAATATAAATAGTTTGACTGCTATTGATGTTTATCCTTGAACACATTTAAATGTCAACATTTATTTTTTAACATTTCGTTGGAAACTTATCACCATTAAGCACTGAAACTCTGATTCATTTTTATGATGAAATCTTCTTCTCCTTTAGGTGGGGAAAAGTTGTTCTAGAGCTTAAAGACAATTCATAAAGAAGTATGGTGTGTAATCGAAATGAGTAATTTATTGTCTTAATACTGATATATAAACGATAACAGACGACACCGCAAAATATGATGAGATTTCGAATCTAATTATCATTATGCAAAAGAAATGTGTCCCATCTGAAATGAAATAACAAAATCCTGCTTTTCAAGAGAAAATTTACCGCAGACCAGAAGTTTATCAATCATATCCTCGCTTTACAGTAGCTAGGATTGCTCATTATTTTTCAACGTCAGGTCTATATTACAGTGTTGTCAAACTGGATTCGCTTGGAACCACTGACTGGGAGTGAATAATTTAAATTA
Source organism: Nephila pilipes (assembly GCA_019974015.1). NCBI lineage: Eukaryota > Metazoa > Arthropoda > Arachnida > Araneae > Nephilidae > Nephila > Nephila pilipes. The sequence continues at coordinate 274,825 of BMAW01003556.1, forward strand.
GAGGTCCCATTTTCAGTTGTGTTCCAATGACCAGAGCTACAATTTGTTGGAGACCTTCTAAGTTGTACAAGGTTTATCCATTATTTTCTTCCTCCGCCGTCAGATGCCTTTATAACAAAATCCTTTTCTTTTTGTTAAACAGCTTCCAACGCTACTGCATCAATAGTTCATATACAGCCCATTTGTGCATAGACAAAGGTTGTGTTTTGTCATTCTTTTGTCATATGATTCTTTTCAAAAATAATGACGAACCACACATGGTAGACCTATGTTTCTAAATTGTCTTCAAGTTTGCCGAACGCTTCCTGCCAGATATATCGTATGATGTCTCTCGAAAAAAACACTCTTGGAATTTATAGCAATTTTCCTGAACCCGCTATGAATAATGTATTCTTCCTCCATAATTAGACCTATTTCAGTAAGAAATACCTTTGGACACCATTCGGAACTTCATATATGCCATGTTTGTGCCAGACAAGAAAGACTCTAGATTGTAGTTTCAAGATCAAACTCTATAATAAGTTCTCATTAATTGTGTATAATTTACTAATTATTTTTATTTTACATTCTTGTTTCTCTTCCACTTATTTGCTTTGTCAATTAGATATATCATACATGGTTGAATACTTATCCATAGCATAGACAAAATTCAACAAAGCATTATAGATAATACAAGGTACAATCCATTTAAAATATTTTTTATTATAACTTTTCCTAGTTAAATTTCGTAAAAGTACTTGGTAAGGGTAATAAGTTTAACAATATGAGCACTGAATTGTTTTTTTAATAAAATTACTTAAAAATACTCTATAATTATTACAATAATTCCAAACATTTTTAGTAGTATTAAAAAACTCTTGAATGAGTTTATTTCTTAAAGCTTAATGTCTTCACATTGCTTCAAGTAAAAATCATACAATCTATTCTATAGTCAATAAACATCAAAGAACAGATGATAGTAATAATAGTGATATTAAATTCATTCTTTATGAGGAGCTGGACTACGTTTTCTTTTTATGTGTCTGAAGGAAAACTTATCGAATAATTTGATTAAAGCAAATTGCAAGAATCTTCAGCAAGGAAAGAAATAATTTAGAAGCTCAATCTACTGCATTACAGTTAATGCACAAATGTAATTAGAGTTTTGATTACAATACATGCAAATTAAAATATTATAGATTTTTTATAGATTAGTCAATTGAGTTGTAGCTTCGAACCTGCCTGAAGATAAAGTTTTTATTTCTATTTCTGCTTTTATATTCAAACATCATTAATTTTCAAGTTCTTGTGTCCCATCTAGTTAATCGCCTTTTTTTCTCTGTCAACTCTATCATGTGATAATAGTTTTTTCTTTTCTTTTTTCTTTTTCCATTTTGATTTGGATTTTAATGTCTTAGATCTATAAGTTGCAAACCTTTTTTCACACATCTTGAATAGATTTGATCTTTATTTTCTACAGGTATGATGAACATATTTGTTTCAGTCAATGTTTTTGAGTTTAGAACTCTGTATCATATAATATTTGCATTATTACATATGCATCGTATGCATAATTTTTAGTTATAATAAATATTAATTAATAAAAATATAAATAATAAAACGACTATTTTCGATCTTAGAACAACTCATAGAGTTATTCTGGTTCGCTACTTTGAATTGAAAATACTCTTTAACGAAAATACTAAATCATTTATTTAGGAAAAGACTTTCATTAGAAGAAAATAATTATTAAATAATAGGAAAAGAAGAATTTCGTGTTTATTATTCAGAGTCCCTTAGAGTTCGATAACTGATAAGATTTAATAACAGACATAACACCCTGAGAGTTTATTGATATTTTACTTATTGCAGTGCGAGTTGTTATTTGGCATAAATAGAAATAAACAAAAAGCCATATGACACCATCATAATACAATTAACACTATTAGTTTAATATTTAAAATTTAATTTGGTATATCTTGATGAATATTATAATTTCTAAATAGAAACGAAGCTAAATTTGTATGATTTCATCAGAACAAAAATATCCCTTTATTTTGATTCATATAAAAAAAACCTGTCTTGATGCAATGGTTTGTCAAAATTATTTACGTCATTTTATCAAGCTACAATTTAATTCACAAAATCATTATCTAAAAGTCTTACTAACAATATAATTTTGATTCTTGTATGAAGCGAGAGGGAAACTCATCATTTAATATAATAAATGAAATCGATGCAAATTCTGCAAGTATGAAGCAGAGGATAAACAGGAAAAATGTTTCTTTCATGATCTAATTCCAAAAATTATTAAATGTACTAAAAAACTACATACTTATATATAAAATTAACAGACCTAGAATTAATAAATATTCAACAAAACTTGATTCGCATCATATTGATACCGATTCACTTAGCTATGTGTAATTCCAAAATGTGCATCTCAAAACAAGTCGAAATATATTAAAGTACTAAATTACTTTCAAAAATCACATCTCAGCTTTAAAACTTAGGCACCCATATCTTATGTACCAAACCGTTTTGCACCGCCCCACAAAACCAAATCACTTTAAAAACACTTACACAGCAGCCAGTACAATTCTAGAACAATAGCATAACCCTAGGTAGTGTCTCGTAGCTAAAGTCCTCGGCCCCTTACTTCCACCTTTTCAAGATCGAGGATTTTGATGAACATCACACACTGAGAGCTTTGAATAAACAAAACCACTGTCCTAAATGCTATAATGGGATACTTTATTGATACCTAATCATGTATTCTATGATATCTCAATGTTTATCGTTTGACTGAGTATGACACAACGTCTATTTATCAGGAGCATTCTAATTTACATCAACAATTATCTTTTATCCTCATTTTATAAGAATGATCATCATGCTCAGAATAGAGTCTAGGTTGGGGGATGGCTATATGGTACTCTAAGAAACGTTCAGTATTTAAAATCTCTAGTTCCTTTAGAGACTTGTCTTATAATGTTTATTTAATTCCTACTCTCAAATTTCAAAACATGAATAAAACCTCTTTAAGTAAATATAGAACTGGAATGTCATCAATTTTGAAAAAATGGAGTTAGTGTTGATTCAGTTGTGAGTAAACTTTACGCTTTGTAGATAGTATTTTAACATCAACTTTGGAATGGCTACAATTTGGAAGTAACTGAGAATAAAATTGTAACATATGATTTATACAAAATATAAACTTGCTTATTTTGATTAGTATTTTAAGAGAGTCGACCTGTTAGAAGAAGAAAAGAAGCCTCTCAGGTTTGATATATCCTTGAGAATTGAATTACAAAACTACCTGCTATTTCTTTAATAAAATATAATAAGAAAAAAACTAAATCAATATTAAATTGGCTTATAGTAGGCCTCATGTTTTTGGCTGGTGAAAATCATTCAGTAATAAGAAAGTTTGAATTCATGATCTGCACTTAATTAAACTAGTTCAAAAAAAAAGTCAATTTAAACTGACTTTTGAAGACTAGAGTCATTGTCAGGATAAAGACAGTGTTTATTGCACCGTCATTGAAGGTTATTAAATCAAATAGAAAATATATTCTACTGATATCCATTTCTTGGAATAGTACGCTGCTCCAGCACTAAAACAATAATGAATTAAGTTTCCTAAAGGTGAGGTTTTTCTATTTTTTAACCCTGATATGAAATAAATCAACTTGTACTAAAAATACAGTGAAATTGAGTCCACCCACTCGGCGAATTTCAAAATCATAAAATTGGTGGAAATGTAAGTGTTATCACTTTTAGGCCGATATAGCGACTACTATTTTTCGAAGAATTAACCCTCTCGGGATTTTATCCCCTGTCGAAATGGCTATTATTTGTGGTGAGACTGATTTTACTCTTGCCCAGAAGTTAAGGATTTAATAATGAAATGAGATGATGTTGCAGTGCAATAGCTTTGAGATTAAATTAAAGTTGAGATAAATGCTGAATACATGGTATTTAAATTATAATATCACTATCCAGTATTACTAATTGTTAAAAATAAATTAGAAGAGGTGACTGAAGTTCTTGAATTTGAAGCTTAGGTTATTGCAGCAGTTGTCTATTGGATTCCTGCTTGCTTTGCTCATTCTGGTCGCAGTGAGAGCGCGGTCTGTGATTGGTCGATGGGTAGTGTGTTAAATCTGTATATATGGGTGGGTGGTAGGGGTGGTTTTCGCTTGTGTTATATGGATGTTTGTAGAAAAGTGATGAGTAAAGGTGAATTAAGGAGTAAAATTTCTCTTGGTCTATGTAATTCTGGATTTATTTCTGAGTGGGGTGTATTTTTCTATTTCTTGAATGATTCTGTTGTTTAGTATCACTTTTATGGAAGAAATTTTCTGATAATTTTTTTTTAATAAAGTTTTTTAAGTGTTGGGAGATGATAGTGAAGTATCTTATATCATATTTCTCATAAACAGTGTGCTTTTACAATCATTCTAATGGTGGAATTTTTTGTGATTTTCTAATAATTCTAGTGTTGTGTTAGCACAGTGTGTGACCAGACTGGGCTAGCATGGTCAGGAATGGGCCTTAGCATCGAGTGTAAGGCCATTTGTAGAGTAGAAAATAGGGTTCAATATTTGGCGAAATTGTGCCAAAAGAAATCCCGTCACTAAGGCTGGTTGTGTAAAAAGTTTCTAACCTTGCGTACTAATTGATGAATTATTACTGAGTAAGCAAAATATTAATTCTCTCGAAAGGGAAAGCAGTCGGTCTGTAATCACTGTCAGGTATCTTAAAAGTCTTAGTACACCTAATAGCTTGTTAGTCGTTATTATATGTTAAGTGACTGTACACTGCATACAAATGTGTGCAACACATAAGCTAAAATTTATGTTTAAATTCGATTGATTCAGATTTGTTGTTCTAAGATATATATAAGACTCTTTGTTGTCATCCTAAAAATAAAATGTTACATATTTTTTTTAGTGAGTTGCCTCTTTTATGCATTTTAGACTGAGTTCAAAAATAAACCTGCTACGTAGGGAGCTTCACGCGATTTCTTAAATTGAGTCTCAATATCCAAGCAGGGAAAAGTAGCGCGATTCAATACATTCATTATAAATTATTATTATAAGGGTTTATTACGAGATGATGTATAAAGTTTGTTCGTTGAACAAATAAATTTCTTTAATTAACACTTTCTTAAAATTTGTAAAGAATTTCTTCTTTAACAAGAGAGAAAAGAATATTTTTACCTGACTATTTTTTTAATCGATTCACATCGTGTGCAAATAATTCCTTACGAAAATAAATTTAAATTTTTTGGATTATCGATATCCTAAATAATGCTCATGAAATTTCACGTGTTACTTAAATATTTTTCTATTTCCAGGTTTTCATCCAGATATTGCTTCTATTTCACGATTGTCATAAAAGAATAAGAGATCGAAACTTCGGATATAATGTCATGCAATAATAAATGGGAAGCTATTGTTCAATTATTTTTTGTGTTACATATAAAGAGATGATATGGGTGTTCATTCTACAATTTACTTGGCTATATTGTATTTTATTTACATGTAAATACTACTTAGAATCATAAAAAAAATGCAAAAATATCTTTCTTTAAAAGATTTGGAAAAAAAACATGACTGAAAGTAGTAAGAAATATAATTACGAAAAAATATCCGAGGAACAATAATGATTAATTTTAATAGAATTAGGTAAAAAATCCTAAGGAAAAGCTCCTAAATATGGATGGTGTAAGATTGCAAGATAAATCGACCAACGCATATAAAGAAAATTTTCATTTTTAGCTTTTTTTCCCAGATAATGTACATGTTTGCTGTAAAAATTTTGTTTTCATTACAACAATGTATGAATCAAGGTGTTAATAAATTAATAATTAAAAATGTCAATTGCCAGCAAACTTTAAATTTTATACAAAATGTTATTGAATAGTTAGAAATTGGAAATCCAAAAAATGTTTGAAGAAATTATTTATGACATAAAATGTGATATACGAAGTGTGGTTACTATATAGCGTGATTAAATGTAAATCATTTTATTTTGATGTCATACATGTTTACTAATTATCGTTTATTATATATACTCTTATATACCTGTAACATTCAATGGCAATCTTCCGCTATTTCGAAACAGGGCTGAAGTCTTCTATCAGCCACTTCAGGTCACGTGCTTCTTTCACTTCAGTGGACTGAAATCGTGTTCAGCGAATGCAGATTTCAACTCAGGAAACTTTATAGAAGTTAACTTTCTCAAGATCTGGTGAACAAGGCGGATGGCGTAACACTACCGTGGGTACGGTTGCTCACAGTCTCAGCAATCTAATGCCAATACCGATGTTGAGATCAAACTGATTACGTTTCTTGCGATATTGTTATCCTATTATGGCATTGAAATGGTAACCTGATTGTAAATCATCTTCAACGTCTTCTAGTCCATCTTGAAAACGCTTAAATATAAAAAAAAAGTGCCCTATATAAACATTCATTGTCAAACATTTCCTTCCAAAAAATTACAAGCTTCAGCAGTGGTTTTCTAAATTTTATGTGAAACTTCACAATAACTCTTTGCTAACTTATCATTTTTCCGATGACAAAATAGATATTTCTTGATAGAGGCTACGAGGTATAATGATATGTTTACAGAAATAGAGGCAATTCATTGAAATTGCCTCTCGCTCTAATAAACATTCTCAAAACTGAAAGAGGACTGCACAACTAAACAGCTGTATTTTTTGCTCACATTTCGCGCATGCATACTTCTTCTGTAACGTCAGTCTCGTTGTATTTTATTTCCACACCTTGTTTTCTTAAAGTATAAAAAAAAATTAAAATAATATAATTCAAATATGTGTTTATGATCTATTTGATCATTACAGAATCTCATATGGTGTGGAATAGAAGTTAAAGGAGAGTAATGCTATAAAAATCCTATTTTTATTAGACATGAATTAAAACGAAGATTTGATGTAAACAGCCTAGAGCTTCCTCATTGTGGTCTTTAGAGACATTTCAAATTTAATCTTTTCTCAAAAGTCTGCTGGTAGTTTTGAGCTATTATAAAATTGCAAATTAAATCATCAAGAATCAAAATTGTTTTGAAATATTTAACGATGTAAAATATTTTTATTCCCTGTTTTTTCAAAAATATTTTAACTAAATTTATCTATTATTTTTCCTGGTACTAAAAAATACAAAAAGGGGAGTGCAAAATAAAATAATATATAGTCAAGCAATACGTAACT
>BMAW01003569.1:0-46581 GCA_019974015.1 Nephila pilipes
GGGTTCAAAACTAGTCTGTGGAGGGGTTATTTATAGCCTACGCTACAGCTCCCTTCCCCCTTTAAAATGTCCATTTCACTGGACATAAGCACTGCAATGAACACTCACAGAGAAAATTAGTCCATCCAATGAGATAAGTCAGGGCAGCAATTTACAGTAATAAACACAAAAATAGTAATTAAAAAAATATATAATCATAAATACATCACAAGAAAAAAAAAGTCTAAATTCTAATCTTAGATTTTTTTTTTTTTTTAAAACCTTTCTACATATTAATGTACAGGTTTGATTTTAAAGAAAATAAGACAAATGTGCTAATTATATAGCAATCCTATTATATAACTGAACAATATTTCAAACATTTCCTGTTTACACCTTCTTTCATTACATACTTTATCAAGAGGCAAAAAGTATTTCAAAAAAATATATTTATAATTCAATCTACAAAAAGTACAAATAAAAATACAGTTTTTTCTTTCTTTTTTTTTTTAAAATGGCTGTATTAGTCTGGCAATCAGCATTGCCATGGAGCTTCCCTGGTTTATGTTTGATTTCAAAGTTAAATGGTTGTAAACTCAACGCCCATGTTTGAAGTCTCGGGTTGGTACTCCCTATTTTGCTTAAATATTTTAATGGATTGTGGTCAGTTTCTATGATAAATTTTTGTCCATCCAAGTAGTGTTTTAAACGTTTTAAGCCAAATATTATTGCGGCTAACTCTCTTTCCACCGTACTGTAATTTTTTTCCGCTTTTGAAAATTTCTTACTTAAGTAAACGATTGGATGCTCTTCATCTTTAATCCTTTGAGATAGAATTACTCCCGCACCCACCTCACTTGCATCTGTCTGTAAGATGAATTCTTCAGAAAAATCCGGGGCGAATAAAACTGGCTTTGAGACAAGTTTGGATTTTAGCTCAATGAAAGCTTTCTCACAATTGTCATCCCAATTAATTTTCTCTTTTTTAATTTTTCCCTTCAAAGCGTCTGTTAGCGGCGAAGCTATTGCGCTATATTTAGGAATATAATGAGCGTAATAGCCTACTAATCGAAGGAAAGATCGCACTTGTGTTTTAGTTGTAGGCTGAGGGAAATCTTTTATGGCCTTTATCTTCAAATCGCTGGGGGATCTGCACCCCGAACCGATTTTATGTCCCAGGAACAAAACCTCCTTCTGCGAGAACTTACATTTAGAGGGTTTCACTCTCAAACCCGCCTTTTTTAACCTCTCTAGAACAATGTCAATGTGTTTTACGTGATCTTTCCAATTTTGTGAAAAAATGGCAATATCATCAATATAAGGTAAGGCAAACTGCTCTAACCCTTCCAAAACCTGGGCCATTAATTTACAAAAATAATAGGGCGCACATACTAAACCAAACATCATCTTTTTAGGTATGTAGGAGCCAAATGGAGTGACAAATGCTGCGTACTTCTGAGCTCTAGGTGTAAGAGGAATTTGAAAATACCCCTTTGCCAAATCCATAACCGTAACATATGGTGCCGCACTTACTTTCTCTACAATATCTTCCATATTTGGTAATGGAAAGAATTCAGCTCGAGTTACCTCATTCAAGCGTCGATAGTCAACACACGGACGAGGGTCTCTATTTGGACTTTCCACTAAAATAAGGGGAGATGTAAAATCGGACTGGCCAATTTCGATTACACCTAAATCTAATAGCCGCTTAATTTCCTCCCTTAGGATGTTAATTTGTCTTGGCGACATACGATAAGGTTTTGTTTTAATTGGCTTTTCTGTCATTAACTCAATATCCATTTGCATTAGATGAGTCGTCCCAGGATCGGGAGAAAATACTTCCTTATTTTTAGAAATTACATTTTGTAATTCGTCAATTTGGTCAGGTGTTAATTTATCTTGCAATTGACTTTCCCTCAGTATTTCATGATAGTCAAATTTCGTGCATTGTTTGTCCGGATACGGAATTTCAGCATCCCCCTCTATTTCGTCAGCGATATCTTCTATGACAAGATTAACTAATTCCGGCCTCTTATGATACGGCTTTAATAAATTCACATGGTAGATAGTACTGCGATCTCTTTTTCCGGGTAAATCTATAACATAATTCGTCTCTGAAATTTTATTTATCACTTTACCCGGCCCTATCCAATTCACATCCAGTTTATTCTGTTTGGATGTAGCCAGCACCATTACCAAATCGCCTTCAAAAAATTTTCGTTCAACTGCGTTACGATCGTACCACGATTTCCTTTTTTGTTGACATTCTTTCATTCTTGTCATAGCAAGATCTTGGCAACGTTTTAATCTATTTATCAAGCGTATTATATACTCCACTACCGGTTGACTCGTATCCTTTTCATCAAACCATCTCTCATAAATTAATGTTTGAGGGGTTCTCAAATTCTTACCCATTACCAGTTCTGTGGGACTAAACCCCGTACTTTCATGGGTTACCGTTCGCAGAGCGAATAACGCCGAAGGTATGACACTCTCCCAATCTTCTCCCGATTCTACGCATAAAGCTTTAATTATGCGCTTAATTGTCCTATGTACTCTTTCCACAGAATTACTTTGTGGGTGGTTAACAGACGAGTGAGTCACCTTTATCCCGAACCTATCGAAAAAAGTGGTCGTCAATTCACTGGTGAATGAGGTTCCCAGGTCGGATTGTATTTCTCGAGGAAAACCTGTCCTTGAAAAGATACTCAAAAGTGCATCTATCACGTTTAGAGAGGTAATGCTTTCCACAGGGATGGCTTCTGGATATTTAGAGGCTACACAAATCGCCGTTATCAAGTATCTATTTTTTTTGGATGAAATGGGGAGCGGCCCTACAGCATCTATATTAATTTTAGTAAAAACCTCTGTAATTATCGGTACTAACTTTAAGGGTGCTTTAGCCTTATCTTGAGGTTTTCCTACTCTTTGACATGCATCACAAGTCTTAACGAACTCTTCTACATCTTTATAAACATTCGGCCAAAAGAAATATCTTAAAATTCTGTCCTTGGTTTTTGTCACACCTAAATGCCCCCCTATCTCGTCATGGCTCAGACTGCTAATTTCGTGCCTGAATTTCAGGGGCACGCACACTTGTCTGATTTCTTCTCCTCGTTTAGTTTTCGTAACTTTAACTAATTTCCCGTTGTAAATCCCAAACTCTTTATCAACTCCTGTTTTGGCTTTATCCCATAATACTTTGAGATCCTTGCATTTTTTCTGCTCCACCTCAAATTCGGAACTATTTATTTTAGCTAAAATTATCTCTTTTCCTTCTTCAAATGGAGGAATCTCAAATTCCTTTTCTTCTTTTCCTTCGGACGGGGAAACGAGTTTTAACGGGGGGTCGACCTGTCCCCTAGCGATTATTTCCTTTCCAACCTCAGTGGGGTGTATTTTCCCCGCACTTCTCGTCACTACAGCGTTAATTAATTGTATGCCCTGTTCACTAGAATTAATAAGTTCCGCCGTCCGATTGCCTAACAAATAGGGATCGTCACAGCGTCCGTCAGGTTTTATCGCGGCTTTTGGTATAAAACTCACCACCTTTTGTTTTAATTTTGATTTTAGCCAAAGGTAGGCAGTGACATACATCATCTAAAGGGCTTTTCAGCCAAACGTATTCCCCTAGGAGATCACTTTCTTGTATCCAGCTCCGCGCACATACGAGCTCGTACATCTATGGATGATCCCGAGTCTCTCAAGCACATGCGATCTACGCCATTAATTTCCATTTTAACTTTGAATTTTTTAAAAGGATCCTCATTTTCAAAGTTAACATTTAAATTTGCTATAGTTTCGAAACTATTTTTCCTCAGTTTTGGGCAGGATGGCTTTATATGACCTATTTCGTTGCAGTAGTAGCATATAATCTGCCTCTTCCTTTCAAATTGCCTCTCTCTTTCCCTCATTCTCTCTCTTCTAAAATGAGAGCTTTCCTGATTTACTTCATCCTTACATGAATCCTTTTTTGGTGAACTAAAGGCCTTACCTTTGCCAACAAAGTGACTTAATTTATTATTACTTTCAAATGGCTGTTTATCAAAAGACTTACGATCCGATGTTTTTGTCGCACCTTGCTTTCTACGTACTTTTTTAACAGTCTCGAAATGATCTAATTTTTCAGCTAAAATCGTAGCTTCTTTGAATTCATCCCATGAGTCTATAAAATGGTCAACCAACTCTATGGGAGCTCTCTTTTTTAATTGTTCAGTTAACATTAACTCTTTTAATCCGACAAAATCATTTACCTTCATCCCGGCTAACCAATTGTCCAGGTAGGACCTTAAATCAAACACTAAATCAGACCACAATGTACCTGGTCTTCGCTGATGGGATTCAAATCTATCTCTAAGGGCCACAGGTGTAAGTTGGAAACTATGTAAGAGTAAATTTTTTATGTGAGGGTAATTGTCACCCATCTCTGGTGGTTCTTTCACCACTAACTCCACGATTTCCATCGGAAGTAACGGAATCAGCTGTGAAACCCATCTTTCCTCTGCTACCTTTTCTTTTTTGGCTTGCCTCTCAAAAATTTCAAAAAATAAATTTATATCAGCATTCTTAGGATCAAATTTAGGCACCAGATCTTTTAAATTCACCCTTCTATTTACCCCCTGGCCTGCTAAATCTTCCGACGATACACTCGCCCTATCTGTGATATTAGCCAGTCTCATTCGTTCGAGCTCAAATTCCCTAATTTGTCTACACTCTTCCATTTTTTCTCGCTTTTCTTCCAAGACTCCCTCCATCACTGCTTTAACTATTTCCTCCTCATAGGACTCACTTTGAATAATTCTATTCATGATTTCCACTTTTGTAAAATTGTTTTGGGCTTCAATACCCAATTCCCTTGCTATTTCTATCATATCATCTTTTTTTAGCTTCAAAAGATACGCCATGATGTATAAGTAAATACAGTTCTCAATCTAAACTTAAATATCACAAAAAATAATGCTCTGAACAGTACTACAAGTTCAGTAAATAAATCACACCTTATTACAAGCAAAATTTTAAAAATAAATACCTAATATGCAATGAATGTACCCATCCAACAATAATAAATAAATAAACTAAGAGTTTAACTACATACGCAAAATAAAATAACAAATTTACAAAATTATCCAATTCAATTGCAAGAAAAAACACCTATTCAAACTCTTAGCAGAGTGTCACAATTTTCTTAGCATATATAAAACTCTACAAAATTCTACACAGAAAAGATATAAAAATATGCTGCCCCGAGAATAATCTCAAAGAAAAGACTCACCTCTCTGTCGCTTGTAGAAGAAACCCAATAGCTGATGGTCGTTCCTTCTCACGTAAAGAATCTTTATCACTTTCGTAGAACACCAATTGTATATCACTTATGATGAACAAAAACTGTAGATTTCGTTGTAAAACAACACTTGTAGATCACTTATGATGAACAAAAACTGTAGATTTCGTTGTAGAACAACACTTGTAGATCACTTTTGTAGAACAGCAATTGTAGATCACTTTTTGTAGAACAGCGATTGTAGATCACTCTTGTAGAACAGCAATTGTAGATCACTTATGATGAACAAAAACTGTAGATTTAGTTGTAAAACAACACTTGTAGAAAAACCACTAGGAATAGCACTTCTAAATTTTGCTTCGTCTATTTGCGTAGTACATACAGTCAAACTCGAGCATGGGTTCGGACATCTATTTATTTAAATGCCTAAATCGCATTCGCTGCCACCAATTTTATATCTAATAATTATAGCTGTAACGTCGTGATCCCTGAATGTGTCGAATGAAATGGTAAACAAGGGATCACACAGCTTAAAAGGCGATAATTCTTTATTTAACAAAGATACTTAAAGTTTACTCTTTTCCGCCTAGATTCTTTTTACACCATGCTACACATCTAATTACATAGCACGTCTAAACACTTATAGTTCAAAAAAAAAAACTCCATTATCTCAGTATTCGAAGTAAAAGATTAAGTTCGCAAGCGAAGGCAATCGCCTCCCACTTATAGTTGTATCGCTTTCTCCGCTCCTTAGCAGGAATCCTCTTTTTTTCTCTTTCACCCTTTTTAATACCTCGGGCAGGTCTCTCCCCCGCCTTCCTTTTGAGTTATTTTTCTTTTTTCCAAGAACAACCCAATCAAAAAGAAACTCCGTCCCGTCCCCTGCAACACCATTCGCTCGAACTGGACAATGTCCGTTTTTCCCCTGTGCAAGTCGGTGTCGGGCGTCACACAGCTAGGCCATAAATTCCCAAAATATCCATGACATGGGCCGACAATACCCCAAAAGAGGATTCAACTTTGCCGCACCTGATTTTTGTTCTTTATAGCTTTTAAGCTGCATATTTTCAATGAATGGGAAGCTGGGAAACACAGCTATGCCATAAATTCCAAAATATCCATGACATTGGATCGACAATACCTCAAAAGAGGACTCAACTTTGCCGCACCTGATTTTGTTCTTTATTGCCTTTAAGTTGTATATTTTCAATGAATGGGAAGCTGGGAAACGAACCGGGTTCAAAACTAGTCTGTGGAGGGGTTATTTATAGCCTACGCTACAATATATATAAGCATATATACAGTTATTATATATATATATATATATATATATATTATATATATATATATATATACATATATACATCAATTTATCTTTTAAAATTACTCTTTCATAAATTCTTCAGATATATATATATATATATATAGTATATATATATAATGTACTTTTACATATAAGAACGCAAACAATTATCAACGTTAATTATAAAAATCAAATTGAAATACAAATTGGAAATCTCTAAAACACAAATATGAAACATTTATTAAATTAGATACTCTACGTATACTTGCAGAATTAAATTAAAAGTAATTATTAATATAAAATACATACAAGTTAAATATCTTGGTTTTAAATATTGAAAAATTGATATTTAATAATGTTTCCTGATATTATGTTTAGATTAATTAGCTCTCATTTGATTTTTATTAACGTTGATAATATAGGCCACTTCTTATATAACATTATTATTAAGGTTATTATTATTATATATATATATATATATATATATATATATATATATATATATATATATATATATATATATATATATATATATATAATGTATTTATATAAGAACGCAAACAATTATCAACGTTAATTATAAAAAATCAAATTAGAATACAAATTGAAATCTCTAAACACAAATATGAAACATTTATTAAAATTAGATACTTACGTATATTGCAGAATTAAATTAAAAATGCAGTAAATTATTAATATAGCCATACAAAGTTAAAATATTTTATTTTAAATTAAAAACATACAACATACAATGATGAAAAAAGCTATAATTAACAGAAATAAAAATTACTCTTAATAGTTAGAATAAAAACATATGTAAACTATTGACTAAAAACTACAACTTAGTTAAATACAAAACTGCCCAAAACACAGCACATCTCAAGAGGAAAGGAAACGAAGAAAGAAAAACAAAAAGGAGATATTATGATATTAATACAATCCCATCATTTGGAATTTGAAATGTGTGTTTCAAATATTGGAGCTTTGCATCAAAAACAAATTTTGATTCACTAACGTAGAATGAGTATTCCAACTTGCTTTTATTTCAACCCAAAGTTCTTCTGTTTTAGCTATATGACGAATAGCGGGAATGAGATGCCCTCTGAAGAATCCGCGACATGTTCAATGCGTAATATTGCCTTTGATTAGACAAGCTAAGGAATTAGCTATATCCATTGCGGTGAAGAAGACGTTTGAACATTTCTAGTAATATATTAAGGGAACATATTCCTGTTGAAATATAGCTGCCGCGATACGATAAAAGAAGGTCTGAATTTCTCTGATGTACCACTTGTTGTTGAAATTGCACACTATTTTCAAAATCTTGGATCCTCCAATGAGGGTCAATAGCAGCGCGCTTGTTCTTCATCCAATATGGCGTTGAAGAAACTGCGCCGGAAAACGGGTATAGCGTCTAATCCGGATGTGGCTACCATATTACCCCAAATGAAAGTGGGATTCGACGGAATGATTGAAAAAAATAGGCATGCTAGGGTCTATGTCGACGAGCCAATTGAAAAAGCAGGTCTCTGATGCTGTATCGTGTAAGGCATTCTGTACAACGGATTACAGTTCTTAATGGCTTAGAAGTTTCGATAACAACAGTTATTGTAAAAGTCTAATACAGTTTTTATACCTCGCTAATTAAACCATTTTTCTTATTAAAGCTAGAAAAGGATGTTCAATTCATTAAACAAAATATTATTATGGAATGGTTTATAAGAATTACTTTTAGTTACATAGATGATCAAAATTACATACTAAATTTTAGATAAGAAAAACTTTCATCTTAAATATACCGAGGTTCACATGAAATTATGGAAATTTTGAATTCCTTTCAGGCAGTCAAATAATGTTTTATTATAGTAGGCCAAAATTATATGAACGGTAAAAAAGTGATATATATATATATATCAAAATAGTAAACATATCTTATTAAAATTTAGAATTGAGAAAAATTTATATTTCTAATGAATTCACACAATTTAGAAAATATGATTTGTCTGAATTGCAAAAATTGGAATGATATCTTAGAAGAAAAAGTAATTATGTTTCTCGAAGAAAAAGTATTTTTCATAGACTCAAAAAGTTTTTGGAATCAATAAACTAATGGTTTCATTTTCTTCTTTCCCATTTACAAGTTGTAAAGGAAAAAAAACCCATTTGACTATGCGTTTAAAAAGAATGAAAACTGATTTTGTTTTAAGTAAAATAAAACTTCATTTCCCCTTTCTATTTTTCCGAAATGCATTTCCACCTTTTTGTTTTCAACACTTTTAAACGAGAAATGTGTTCAAAGGTGATAAGAAATATTAGATGCCTCCCATAAGGGTTGAAGATTTTTTTTAAAAAAAAATTAATAAGTTTAAGTTGTTTTTTTATAAAATAATACATTATCCATTTATTTATAATATGCATTTAAACTCTTATTTCGTGTGCATTTCGTACAAATAAGATTATGCTATTCAGGAATTTGGTATAAGAAGCCTGTCCACGAAATAAGAGTACTAAATTTCTTAAAAATCAATAAATAATACATTTTTGAAAAATTTACAAACTCATATGCGTGCATCAAATACGATTTTCCAATGAAGTCGCATTCCTTCTCAATCACTTTTTGAGCCAAAACAGTGTTATCTTATACATTTTGTCAAAAATGTTTCTAGCTACCTTTTGAGTCTAATATTTTGCAGCATTCTAGGACTTAGTTTAAAACCTTTTTTCACGCATAATAGACAAGAAAAAGTGAAAAAAATGAAAAGTTGAAAGATATCATTCTGTGAGATGGGCCGGTTGATAATGTCCAAACGAATGAGTCCAAGAGAAGTTTAGTGGCTTTAGCTGTATTGAGACATGGGTACTCATGCAACAGACACGTACTTTTTGCTGAAATTTCCCTTCTTTTGTTCTTTATTGCCATCCATGATTTTCAACAAACGAGATTAATTGCTTCCCCTTGGGGCAAAGAATCATTGATGAAAATATTCTTATCAAAAGACGAGGACTATGATTTTTCAAGACGAAAGAATTTTCAATTTTTTTTCCTTCCAGTTTACGCCCACGACATCATTTGTACGAATTATTACGATACATCACACTAGAACCATTAGCAGTTTTTATTTCAGAAAGGAGCTTTCAAATGACTGAGGCAAATGGGCATGCAATCAGCTTACTCTCAAGAATTTGATCTTGAACTTTAATAAACCGAACTTCGTAGAAAAAAAATTCTCGTTGAGTGTAAGAATCTCAGTACTATTACTTTACCTTTCAGGGATTCTAAACTAAATGGGCTCATAAAATAATACCATGAGACATTTTGAAAAAAAAAGGAGAGAGTGAAAAAATTGATACATATTTTTACTCCAATTGAAATACTGAACATATTATAAAAATTTAAGAAAAAATATTTGACGATACAAATATTATAATAAATTTCTTTCTTTATTAAAATGAAAATTAATGTTTGTAATATTATGAACTGAATAATTAAGTATCAAAATAAATATGCAAATTTTAAGTACAAGCATTTAAAGGAAATGAATACATTATTTGTATATAAGTTAAAAATAATATGATGTTTAAACTTAACCTATAAAAATGTACTGTCTAAAATATATGGAATGTCTTGATAAAAGACTAACGAAATGAATTATATAATTTCCTGCGTAAGAATATGTATAATGAAATATTTTTTTTCTTCTTCCAAATAAAAATGGGAAATAGAAATTACGCCATAATATTTAAAGAGAATTCAGAAAAACTATTTTGATTATTTACACCAGAAATGTTTTGTACTACAAAAAACCATTATGCAGTAATGCGCTATATTCTTATAAATATTGTCATTTCACGTGATATAATTTAATAAGAATGTTACAAAGAGTGAAATAATTTGTTGCTTAATAGAAGACTAAAGAAAACATGAAAGAATATGAATTCTAATATCCGGACATTCCTGTCTTCAGCCTTTTGGGAACTGTCACGCACAGGAAACACGACTCAAGAAACTTCTGATTAAGAAAATGGAATTACAAACGGATATTCCTATTCTGTGATACACTTCATCGTCAAATAAGTTATTATAACACAGGAAGTCATATAACTTCCTCATGTACGTTTTTCTATTAAAACATCAAAGAGATGGCAATAAGAAAGATTCTAAATCATTGCGGAACGTTTGGGACCAGTTTTACCATGAAGTATAAGCTCTAAAATGCTGTAAAGGAAGAAAATTATGTTGTTATATATCGTGGTTAAGGATAGTACTTAATTTTTTAAATAAGCAAAATTAATTCTTAGACAAAAAGTGCTGCTGGGTTTCTGACGAAACTTAATTTAAAGAAAAAATTAGTTTTAATTTACGAAAAATAATTTTTTACTCACTGTAAAAAACTTATTTCCATTAAGGATATTGTGAATAATATTCCATATTTATAATTGAAAATTAGCTCCAAACTTCAAGAATTGCAAAAATTAACCAGTGTTTAAACTATTTTTTACTCAATTGCTTCAAATTCGCTATTCATTAAATTACTAAAATACTTAATTATCTGGATTAATTATTTTAAGAAATGCTTCTTCAATCATAAATGGTATAAAGTAACTTCCTTCAATTGATAAACCATCTACTAGAAAATTAAAACATAGTTCACAAATAAAAAATCACGATTTCTTTTTTTTGTTCTTTCCAAACAACATTAACTATAAATTTAAAAGCCTGTGATCTCATATTTTATAATATTTATCTGTATATTCCATTTCATAAAACTTATTGAGATATATATATATTCCTATAATATCTGCATAATAATTATATATAAATCATATATATACTCTATATGACATATATATAATTATCTCAATGATATATTATTATCTATATTATCTATGATATTTAAAGACTCAACACATTATATAAATATAACATTTTAATGATTGATTATCAATGTTTAATCACATTTGCAATGTGAAACATCATTTATATATAACGACAGTCAACAAATTATACATTATATGAAATATTTAAACTTAAAATATATTATTCAGAATATTGTTGCTCTAAGAATAGTTTTATGACTCTTTTTCTTCACGTTTTAGAATAATATGTATTCAACTCAAATAAATTTTGATTAATCATTAGATTTGGTCTTAAATTTGAAATTATATTCCAAATTGATAGAAATTTCATTACATACTGTTATCTTAATTCTGAGAGACTTAAATCTTATTTTGTTCGAAGTATCAATTATTATTTACAAACATATATACCAACTGTTATTCAAAAATCGAAACAGAAAAAACAGAGTTCTTAATTTATTTGGAACACATTTAAGAATTTAATGCAAAATATAAATTAGGGTTGTCTTAAAAGATAATGTATAATTGTATATAATTTTACCGGATTTATACAATACTAAATTAATAAAAACTCACTTGAAAATTTCGATCCATAACATTCAATAATATAAATAAAGAACTTGGTGCTCAGCAAACATTAAATGCCAGTAACAGCAATTAGTAATACTTTCGCTAGCTTCATAACTGGAAATTAATATTTTTCCTTTCAGACTTGTATAGCAATCAATGCATTAACACTAAAATTAACGATAAATTTTACAGATAACTATAATAATATACTGAATGAATAAAAAGATTCATGGTATTGTATTATTTATTGACTTTAAAGTGTAATTGATAATGTTATTCTGCAATTATAACAGTATTTGATTGAGGGAAAATTTGCTATGATTCTGTTCTTATATGTTAATATTATTTATAGTTCTATAATTTTAAACAAAATATTTTAACGATGGAGATATTAAAAAAAGATCGATGATCATGAAACTCAAGATTTCTTTTTTATTAGAAGTCTGTTTACGAAAACAAAACGAAGTACGGAAAAAAGGTGATGTCCATTCTCAACTGTTGTTGACATAGTTTCAAACGGTTGTGTGTGTGTGGGGGGGGAATCTGTGGCCTTGAAGCACCTATTGTAAAGTAACAGATCCTAGTTAAGTAGCAAGTTATAAGTTAGTAGTAGAAATGTTCCCTAAATAATTTATATTATTTTTCATTGTCATAAAAAAACACTAAATAATTAAAATCTTAAATACTTCTTTTTTTGCTAAATCAAAAAAAACTGACTATTTTTTATTGAAGAAGTTTTTTGAATTACTAGAAATAACAGGTCAATTGAAAAGTCCCCGGCCTGACACATAGATGGCTCTACTACAATTAAATCCATATGTTTGTTAGTTAGCCCTAACCCTCAAAAGATGCGTGTATAAATTTGACAGCTGTCGGATCATTAGTTTGTGAATTATAGCATTTTGAGTGAAGCAACGTTTGTTATTGTGAAAAAAATGGATAAAAAGGAATTTCGCGTGTTGATAAAATATTGCTTTTTGAAGGGAAAAAATACAGTTGAAGCAAAACCTTGGCTTGATGCCGAGTTTCCGGACACTGCCCCAGGAAAATCAACCATCAAGGATTGATATGCTAAGTTTAGACGTGGTGAAATGAGCACCGAAGACGGTGGACGCCCAAAAGAGGTTGTTACCGACGAAAACATTAAAAAAATCCACAAAATGATTTTGAATGACCGTCAATTGAAATTGAATGAAATAGCAGACACTCTAAAGATATCAACTGAACGTGTACATCATATCATTCACGAATATTTGGGTATGAGAAAGCTCTGTGCAAAGTGGGTGCCGCGCGAGCTCACTTTTGACCAAAAACAACGACGAGTTGATGATTCGGAGCAGTGTTTGAAGATGATGAAGCGTAATAAACCCGAGTTTTTGCGTCGATATGTGACAATGGATGAAACATGGCTCCATCATTTCTCTCCGAAGTCCAATCGACAGTCATCCGAGTGGACTGCACACGATGAACCCACTCCAAAGCGTGGGAAAACAAAACAGTCGGCTGGCAAGGTTATGGCGTCTGTATTTTGGGAAGCGCATGGAATAATTTTCATTGACTACCTTGAAAAAGGAAGGATGGATTATCAACAGCGACTATTACATAGCTTTATTGGACCGTTTGAAGGACGAAATTGCCGAAAAACGGCCGCATTTGAAGAAAAAGGAAGTGCTGCTTCACCAAGACAATTCACCGTGTCAGTGAAAACGATGGCAAAAATCCATGAATCGGGCTATTAATTGCTTCCTCATCCACCGTATTCTTCAGATCTGGCCCCCAGCGACTATTTTCTGTCCTCAGATCTCAAAAGAATGCTCGTTGGGAAGAAATTTTCGTCGAATGAAGAGGTGATCGCCGAAACTGAGGTCTATTTTGAAGCAAAGGACAAATCGTACTACAAAAATGGTATCGAAAAGTTGGAGGGTCGCTATAATCAGTGTATCACCCTTGAAGGGAATTAAGTTGAATAAAAAAAACTAATTTTGTCAAAAAATGTGTTTTACTATGGTAGGCCGGGGAAATTTCAATTGACCTGTTAACTGGTTTGGTTAGTGAACAATCAAACCATTAGACGATTCTAAAAGGTAACCTAAAGAAATTCGTAAAAAATCTACTATATTATATGAAGCAAGAACCTCCATATTTTTAAAATATACAGTATTTTACATTGGAAGTATCATCCAGAAAATAATTACTCTGAAAAACGCTTGATTAACGTAAAATGTTTATACTGTTTTTTATAAGAATGTCTTATAAATATCTCATGTTATTAACATTACGTTTTAGTAATTATTTCGCTGTTGTTTTTTTGTAACGCCTTGTGATTATTATTTTAGCTTACCGTTACTAATCGTAATCAGAAAGAGTAGCAAATAGTATAAAAAAGTAATGTTACTAATTATTTCTTATTAATCATTTTACTGAATATTAAAATTTAATAGTTAGGATTGCTTCCTCTGTAGTTAAACCCCTAAATGAGTTTGAACTAAAGTTTAGAATATCAATTTAAATCAACTATTATAAATTCTCTCGGTTTGAGGGAGTTGACTTATAGTAACTGAAGGCTCGATTCCCGAACCCTTTTCTATCTCTTCATAATTCCTATGATCGCATTTTTGGTTACAAACGGCTGGTTTCAAAGCCTCACTCTGACACTACTCACAGAATAATTGGTTTTCAATTCTCTAACATCAATATTCATTTCATCGCTGCTTATAAATTCAAGTTATCCAAAAAGTGCTTTATGATTTCATATTTTCAGTCTAATCAGCATAATGTCACGTTTCCTTTTATTGGATGGGATTTCGCTTTATTTAATTCGTTTAGAAAAGTCCTTGAGTTTAGTGAAGTGGAAATTGCGATAAAGCCTAAAGTTCCACATTATTATTCGTAATTATAAATGTTAAAATAAGACTTAGTTTTCAAAACATCTTAAGTACATATCTTAAGTATATGCAAGAGTTACTCATTCCATCTATAATCGAGAAATACATGAACTGCATCAAAACAAATTTGACAAATTATTCTCTAATTAATATTAAAAGGAAATGTAATATACAAGTACTTTGTATAAATTATGAAACATAAAGCACATTAAAAATCACATGTTAATAATTAACTAAATGTTTTGAATATATTTACTTTGAGTGTCAACAGTTACATAGTTTACTTCGATTATATATACAAGATATATAATTTACTTTTATCTTACATATCAATTTATATATATTTTATCAATAAAACTGCCTTATATATTATAAAATTGTTTCCAATCTTGTAGTTAAGTATTCCAATATTATTATAAGACGTGATCTACTTTTTGGTAGTTGAAAAGAAAACTAACAATATTTATAATTAAACTTGGTACATTACGGAATAAATAAAAAATATTTTTTACATAATAATAATTTCAAACAATGTCGAAAATTATACCAGCTAAAATTATCAATGATCCATTTTTCAAAATATATTTGCATTTTACTGGAAACTTAATTCGAGTTTCTATTGAAATTATGCAAAGAGAATGAGTTTAAAAAGAGCAATAACCATTTTAATAGAGATAATGTAAGTGTATGACTATAATTTAGTTATTATTGATTAAAGTATTGTGCAGAAATATATTTAAACATTTTACGTGACAAATGTCCAGAAATGTTTAATTTTCAACAAGCCCAAGTAAAAGAGCTCGATTCTTTAAGTGTTATTAAAACTTCTTGTAAGAACACCTGCAGATTTTACAGAAATCGACTCATAAAACCTGATAAATTATGGACTAAAATAATACTAGCGTTATTTGAGTAGTGAATAAGAAAGCATATATTTTCATCACATTTAGATAAGATTTCTTCACTACTAAGATAAATATTTCAATGCCTTTTTGAAAGAAAATTTTCTAATAAATAGTTTTGCATATTACTTGAATATTGAAAGTAAAACAAATTTCAATTCCTTGTGAAAAGCTGAATTCAGCGTATTTTTAATGAAAAAATTATTTTTATAAAAATGGTCATGAATTATTATTTTGATCTCGAAAATTTTACTTTTAAAAGAAATTCATACAAAGATTAGATATGGTTATGTGAGTACATTTTTTTAACATTTAAATATATGTTTTTACTAAATTATTTATTTTGGCATCAGCTGTTTTACCCATGTTTTATGGCCGTGGTAGCCTGGGGATCCTTTTTCCTGACTCACGGCTGGCGGTTATCATTAAGTCGCGGGTTCGAGTCGTAAAGCGACAAAGACCTGCCGAGTAGCTGGGACTGATGCACGTTAAATCTATCGAGGCTCAAAGTCTTCCCATTAGTAAGGTGTGGAAGTTAGAAGAGGAGGATGCCAAAAAGGTGTCGTCCTCGTCACTTGACCGAGGTTCAAAGTTACGAGATCCGTCGCCATTAGCTCTTGTGTTACGTCTAGTGTGCTGTTAATGAAATCAAACCAAATCAATATTTTATGTTTTCATGCAGGAAATTTTTATTGGATGATTGATTTAGATTAATAAATGTTGAGTGAATATTTAAATGCTGACTTCATTATTTAACTCCACGTCTATCGTCATATAGTCAATAAGATTAAAACTCGAAATAAAAATGCATAAGACAAAGTCAATACAGTTAGTTGATCATGTGTCAAAAAATATGCAAGATCATTTACTCTCGAATCCCTATTAACATATCAGTCTTAGATTTTGCAATCTCTTATTCCGATTCAAACACTTCTCGTTTATAGAAATTCAATTCATGTTATTCTGATCAGGAGTTATTTCTAATCTATTTCATTAACCAATATTTACGATGATTCCTGCAACATCTATCAGCTTGTCGTTATTCTCTGCTTCCCTTCCCTTATCTTTCAATTCCATTTAGCCCATATCTGATTCTTCAATTCTATTTCAATTCTATATCTGCATCTTTAATTCAATTTGATACACTGATTAACTTCATCTAATTTACCTAATCAAGTTTCAGTTAGGTTGGAAAGGAGTTGATATTTTACCAAACAGTCCCTGACGTTTGTGAAGAGAAAATCATGAATAGCCCTGCGTTTACAAATTAACCTTTGAAGCTGTTACAAGAAATGTAAATAGAAAATCGAGTCAAGTAGTTCTATTACGATTTAGTACGCCTAGTTTGAATTTGTGCTAAATGGTCAAAACTATACCAAGTAAATCACTTAAATACTCCCTATCCGGATAAAATAAGTTTAGTAAGTTGATGAAGTCATTTGTTAAGAATAATTCATTGATAAATCTGGCAAGTGACCATGTGTAATCTCCCATTGAAGTAAAATTTTCCATTAAATAAAATATAATAACTTAAATTGCATGGTGTGAAAGCAACTCTTAAAGATCAAACAAACTCTGAAAGTTGGGTATAAAACTATTTCATAGAATATTCCTACTGCAAAATGGAAATTTATTCCGCTAAAAACGAGCAGTTTTGTTTATCCTCAACACTTTCTTTATTCTCTGTTTCAAATTCCACTAGTGAAATCTGCATAAAAATTATCCAGCAGCTGAAAAATAACTTATTTTGATCCTGGAAATGTTTCAGGGGGGATCTGGCTGATCCTATGTCGTTTGAAATGTATTTTTGCCGTGTCTACTTCAGTACAAAGATCTTTTTCATCCAAAGTACAGATACGGACTTCAGAATAAATTTATTCTCACTCTAAATGTTATCGACAAAAGGTCTGGAATGGAAATAAAAAATGGAACATTTGTTCAGTTTAAGAGGGAACCGAAGGGCAAAAGGAGCCTAATACATTTTTGAAATAAAATATTCGAGAACTTAGGTGCATGCAAAGTTCCATATTTGCCACTTTTGTTTTATTATGCGTATTTTGCCCTTTTTAACTATTTTAAAACTTGGTAGAACATCAACAGCAGGAAAATGCAGCTCTCAGAGCCCTTTAATGCGTTTAGTTCGGCTGATATTGGAAAATTAAAATTCGTTTTTCCTTATTATTTCATTCCTTTTCTTAGTCAGAGAAAATTATCAATTTTTTTCACAGGTTTTATGTTACGTTTAATCATTTCTTAAGTCTAGATATTTTGTCGCTTGTATTTGAAAGATTAATAAATCCACGTGCATTTACTCATTTATTTAGGTATCAGTAGACTTTTGCAGACGAGACCAACGTGCATAGAATAATTGTTTAACTTTAGGGGTGAATATGTATTTCAGCTATCGTCACAGCTGTGAACGACTTTAAGAAATATTACACAAATTTTCAATAATTAGACCACAGGCTCTCATATATATATATATATATATATGAGTGTGGGCGCGCGCGCTTATGCATGCGAATATATATATATATATATATATATATATATATTTGTGGGTGAGTGTGTGTGTATGTATAATTACAAAGAGCTGATGACTTATAAATATTACATAATCACATTAATTTTGCTTGAATTTGTATATTTAGTGCAACGTAACTATGTTGTGGATCTTTGTAATACATAAAAATTCAAAAACGTGTCTCTCGTTGACGTAATACATGACTACCATAGATATGTATTATTAGCCTCCTCAGAATTGATATCAATAATTGATTTGTAATTTGATAGAAAATCAGAGAAATGATTCCAACTATTTTTTTTATTCATAGCTACTGTGCTCAATCTAAAATATCTAATTTTAATCACTAGTTAATACAGAGCAGTTATTCTCCTTCCAAATATTTCGAAATATTTCATTGATCATACCTTAGGTAATGTTAATAAATATTTTTATTCTAGACTTCATGAACTTGGGTGTTTGAAATTAACGCATATGATGCTACATTTATTTCTACAAAACTTTTTTAAAAATAAGAATTCAACATCGTTTATACATTGGGCCTAAAGTGAAGCTTAAAGTGTATTATATACACAGTTTATTTTTCTTAAAATAAAAGTTTGCTTAATTAAAACTCATACGCAAATTATTTAAATGATGTTTAATGTTACGCGTGTGTAACATTCCGCAAGTTTAACAAACTTCTGTAATAATTAAGTTTTAATATATTAATGCTTTACATTAAAAGATTTCATTGATATTTCTCTGAGCTACCAGTAATTATACATATCATAAAAGTGAAAAAAAAATATGTATTTAAGTTCTTATTTCACGATTTACATTTTTAATCTTAGATATTTAATTAATATTTTTTTGTAATTTTACTTTTTTTTTCTATATTTTTAGAATTATCTATTTTTAATGCGAATTAATGTAATATATAGTTCCTTATCGCCTTTGCTCGAATATTTTTGGAATTCATTAGTGGGAATTAATTAAGGAAATTCGGGATACAGTTTATTCAAACATTTATTTCTCTACCCATTACGTTAAAACTTTGAATTCTACTACGAACAAATATATACCTGTGATAAGCTAATTATTTAATCCATTCATAACAAGGTTTAACTCCGTTTGATCTATTGATGATATTTTCGGTGATTTTTTGGTGATTATACTTACATTTGATATGTATTTTAATTTGTATATGTATATTCAAACTGCATTTAATATAGTACATACATATTCAATAAATATTTAACATAAATTTATCGTTGAATACATTTGATAAACTTTCATTCATTAGAGTACTTGTATTTTATGTATCTTTAGAGTTGTAGATGTCCTTAAAGTAAATATAATATATTATGTATGTTTTCAACAATTATTTAACGTTGATCTTTTTCTCACTCTAGATATTTCACCAAAAAAGTTATTCGCATTTTTTAAAAACACTTTTGTTATTAGTTTTAAAGTGATAATTATTCGATCATCAGAATCAGTTAATGTAAAATGTAAGAATGAGAATGTTTTTAAATGACATGCTTAACTAGTTATAGGTAGATATTGGAAAGTAAAGGCTTAAATTATCCATGTTGCGACAAAATGCTCTTAATCTTCTATTTTCAATGTCAAATTTATAGTATTTTTCAAGTCGTAAATAGGCTTAAGATGTTTTAAAATAGATGTGCATTTTCAAATGCCTTTCACAGTCGTCAAAAACGATTTCAGTAAAATGTTCAGAAGAATACAAATGACCATTTCTGTATAAAAAATAGAAGTTAAATGTACAACATGCACTGAGAGGCTTAAAGTCTTCAAGAGGCTATTTTATTTTTCATAAACCCTTTCAATGTTTTGCTAAGATGTAGAAAACTGTACCTTAGTAGCGTAAGTAAGGAGATATTTACGTTTTTGCAGGATTTTATTTTACTTTCTTCTTTTGTTAAGGTAGCAGTATTTTGGCTGCCTTAAAGGAGTAAAGCTCTCGAGTGAATCTTTTTCAAATAAGAAAAAAACAACAAAATGTGATCATTTTTATAGATACAATATGAATCTTTTAAGAGGAAATCTAGAGTGGAGCTGGTACTCAACTTTAAACGCTAAAGGTTGTTAAAATCATTCTAAAATGTGTTGCATTGAAGAATTCAAAAGCGAACTATTCCAAAACAATTTTTCTCATGTTATTCACAATTTGATACAGCATTTATATTTATCCAAAGGCAAAACTAAAAGTGAATACACTTGTTTTCGTTTAAGGTAAATATATTTTCAATATTTGCTTTTAAATAATAAAAATAGTTTTAGTGTATCTTATATTTTATTTCATGTTACAGAAATATTTGATGTTATTTTCACAAATAATCTGCAAATATACTTATATTTTATTATAATAGATCGTTGTACGTGAAGGTTAAAATACTTATTTTGAGTAAATTGAAATATCAATTAATAGTATATTAGAAGCCTTAACCTATGAATTATTCTAATACCTAATAAAATTCATTATTAAAATAATAACATTTCACTAAATAAGGGACAGTCTGTAATTTATAATTTATTCTTTACTTTTTTTGAGGAACATCAATTGGGTATATGTTATTTTAACTCTATCATCATAAATATTGACTTTCTAAGCTACAGCGTACTATAGCCTATTACTTAAGAATAGGCGTGTCAAGATCACTCATTTTTGTGTCTCCTCCAACGGTTACCTTGGTAGAGACTAATGTACTATAGACAGTGATTTTATTTCCAACACTCCAGTTGAGGTCTGAATTCCTTAGCGTTTAGATCTGCTTTATATTAAATGCAAAAACTATTTTAAATATCTATAAAGAACATGTTTCTTTTTTTTTTTTTTTCAAAATGGTAATTTTTTTTGAAAATGAAAATAAAAAGTTATTAAAGCATATCCTTACAAATTATTAATAATTAATATAATACCTATACGGATACAAATTTATTTAATTTAAAAAGGCCCACTGAGTTGATTAGTTCTATTATATAAAGGTGTAAGAAAATTAATTGTTTTTAATTGCATGTTAACAATATTTATAAAATGTATTATAAATTTTAATCAAATATTTTAATAATGCTGTTTTAAAAGAAAAAAGAACCAAAAATAAACATGAAACTCAAAATTTCGTCATCATTCGAATTCTTCGTTTTATTACGAAAATAAAACGAAGTGGGGATAAAAAGTGATGTCCATTCCTAACTGTTCTTGCCGTAGTTACATACGGCAGTGGGGTTATAATATAATTATTGTATCTGTGACCATGAAGAGCTTATGGTAAAGTAACAGACTATAGTGTGTCTTTAAGAGATAAGTTTTTGAAAAAAAAAAAAACCCACGGAATTAAGTGTCATTAACTTTATGTAATTTAGACATAACATTAATAGAAGCAAATAAAACATTAATACAAGCTTCAAATAACATTCGTCACGGCAGTAATAGATGGTGAAAGTCTCCATATACAGAGCATCCAAACGGCTTCCAAATCAAAACTGAGGAAAGAATCAGTATCAAATTTATTTTGGCTCCATTTAACATATAACAGCCCTTGATAATAACAGAAATTGCATTAGCAAAGCCATTTGTCTTCAAACATGAGTACCTACTCAATCTCTCGCGTTTATTTCAAGATAAAGAACGTATTTCTTTTCTTTGATCTCTCCAATGTTGACTTTCGAAACTTGTTTATTTGAGAACTGGTTTGAATCATAAGCTAGCGTAGTTAAATTATTATTTTTACAGAATTAAACTGATTGATTAAAATTTTACGCTGCATATTATTTAATGCATCAGTATTAAGAAAAGCTAAAACATTGATACTTATACTAAACAACGATACTTATGTTTTTCTAATGTTGGAAATTTCATCTAAAAATGAAGATAAAACTTTTAACTAGAGATAAACATAACCTGAACTATGTCGGGAAACAAAACGAAATTGAGATGCTGTAGTTATGGATGAAAACATGTGTTATGTGTGTGTTTGCGTTATTTATTAAATAATTCATTACTTTAAATATTCACATTTTGAAAGACAAAATGCAAAAAGTTTCTATAATTTATGGATTCACTAAAAATTATTTCTAATTGAACACATTAATATAAATTACAAGCGAAATCACTAGAATAAATGTTATTTCATATAATATAATTAGTTGAAAAAATATTCTTAGGAAAATGAAAATAAAATTACTTAAGGCAAAAAGAGTGAATCAACATTAAGAATTCATCCAGCACATGCTATTATTTTACAATAGAAGCAAATAAAACATTTAATTTTTAAATTTAAGCTTTATTTTTTAAATAGATATTGCAAATGCATCAGATATTTTAAATTTGATTAAATTATAGTATAATCATTATAAAAAATTACTCTAAATCCCTAAAATTGAAATAAGTTGATTCGCTAATTTTTCATGAAATTCTGTAGCAGAATTAGATAAACATCATGCATCATGATATTTTTCTAGCTTTATTCCATTTCATGTCTAATAATTGGACAGATTTTGAGAATTTTTCTTGTGCAAATGTAAGCAAATTAGGTGTTCTGACATTTTTGTTTATTATATTTTATGCGGTAACAAACATTATAATCGTACATAACATGCAAAATAATCTTCTGATATTAAAATTAAATAAAATTTGTGACATTTAGCTACTCGCAATTTTCTCTTAATTAACCTCGGGGACTTTTATTGATTTGAATTGCATAAAATTACAATTTCTTCCTATCTGAAATGAAACATGATTAGGTAAGTTAGATGAGGATAGAAGTTAATTTAAGTGAAGTGATTTAGACATATTGATATATAAATTATATGCAAGTAATGGAACATGGAGGGAGATAGAGGACAATGAGAATTGTTATTTGAGATTCAAATTTCTGTGTTAATTATGTTGGTTGAAGAAAGTTTCACTAATAACATTAATCTACGTATTCACTATGGAAGAAAATTGTGAAATTAAGAACAAATGTACTGGTAAGACAGATTTCTTATTTAAATTACAAATTAGGACTATAAATTAGGTAGAGATTCTGAAGAGTGTGAATTTAGATATTCTACATTGATAGTAAATAAAGAATCTGTTTTATTCTTGAGTGCCTTCAATTGGAGTTAAATAATTGTGGATTAATATATTAGATTGAGAAATGGCACAAGAAACGAATATTGAAGGGAAAACGTCACAAATCATTGTATTCGTAAGGATTTTACTAGATTCTAAAACAGTTTTGTTGAGAGACAAGCTAGATAATTGCTTTCTTTAATTAATAAAAACATTGCAAAGTAAAATTAATAATACTTTTTAGAAAAATTATTTTTCTTTCTCTGAACGTGTGTGTAGGGAGTGAAAATCAATACCAACTTGGAGAATAACGACAAATGACGATTTATTCGTAAATCTTCCAGACAACACATAGGTAGCACTATTTACACAATAACAGATACACAGCACTTTCACAATTCGATGACACAAATACAGGAACAAAGCAAACATCAAGTATAGTCACAGTAATTTCAGCAACGTTCAACTCCCCAGCTTATTACTCTTCACTGCGGACAGACTTCATAGTAGTATTCTGCACTTCAAGTGCCGACAGCTTCAGTTGATCTCGCGATCTATCTCCGCAGCACAGTCTCCAAAGACAGACTCACTCTGTTCCGCAAGATTGAGGCCGAAACCCCAGAAGATTCACGATTTCCCAATCGGTCTACAAAGTAGACTCCACAGACAAACTGATTCCGTACACTGACCGATTCCTTCGAGAGAATGATCCATCCGACAACACCTCTTGGCGTATTTTTACCTTTCCGGGCAGGCGTGACGTCACATAGAAAAATTTACGAAAAGTCTGTCTCTCTTCCCTATCGATTTTTTGTCTCGGTTCCAGCGCCTTCTGATACTTTCCATTGGTCACCAAAGTCGCCAAGTTCCAAATGGTCGTCAAATCTGTCACCAAGGTGAAGGGGTCATTGCTTAAATTCATTTTTGAAAATTAGCGACATCTCTGAAAATCCACTTTTTCCCCTTTTAGAGAAGCACTGCAGGGAAGCATCAGCTCATGCTTGTAAAAATACTCTAATTTAAGGACAGTATAAAATCGTGCTTTCTGAAACCTGATCTCAAACTTAAAATAATAAGATATATTTTGAAACATGGGTATTTAATTGAATATTTTTTTACGATCGTCATGAATTTCTTTTTTTTTTTTTTAAATATGATTTTATTTAAGACACATTAACTTTTAAGAATCGATATATTTGTACTTCATACAAAAGATACGTAAAAATTTTACGCATCAGCATTTAATTATAATTTATTTATTATATATATATTTCTAAATTAAAGTACATATGATATTCGAGAAATATGCGAGGTGCTAGGGTATTTAAGGATATCGTTGTAACTTAGCATTAAATTTGACAGTTTTTTTTCTATTTCATGATTTAAGCTAACTTGTGAATTTATTTATTTAGTCTGGCAGTTTATTCTTGTTGGTTATGTTTCAAACGACTGTTTTTCTTTAATTAAACGTTTTCTGTCGTAAATTACGTAACTTAATTATCACCATTACTGGTATAAATTAGAGTCTTCTTGTAGTAAACTTATGTCTTTGTTTGCAAATACGTATTTTGTTTAGTGTACAAATATTAAAAAAATTATTAAAAACGTAACAAGTTAACAAATTATACCAACATTCTATTTATTTTTATAAAATAGAAATTAATAATGGAATAATGATTTTAAGTAACCGAATAATATAAAGAATGATAATAAAATCTAGTAATACATATATATTAACTGTAAATATGCTTTATAATCCCCGTACTAACTAAATATATATTAAAATAAACAAAAAAATAGTGGAACAACTATTTTCGTCTTATGTATTGTACTTTGCTTCCTTCGAATAATAATGTAATATAGTAATATGTACATGTATAAATTTGCAAACAAACATTCATAAATCTTAAGCAAATGTCCATATCTTAGGGGAAATATTTTAGTTAGTTCTTAAGATTGAAGGCTGTTAGATTATTGTAATTCAAAATCCTCCATTTAAAACCCTATTTTTTCAATATTAGTTTTATTGTAATTCTTTTCATAATAAAAATGAAATATTTATTAACAAATGTATATGTTTAAGATGAAAAGCACTTTACAAACCGTATAAATTCCATAATATTTCTAATTAACACAAAGAAATGTTTTACTTTAAAATTAAATAATTTATAAAAGACTCGGTTTCACAACAATATTTTATTTGAAGAAAATAACTCCTTAGGTACACATCGTGAAAGCCTTTGAATTGTTTTATTTATAGCCCTTCCTTTGTCATTAGAAAAAGAAATAAACATAATTTTATAAAATATTTTTTTTATTTCTTTAGTTCTTTAATAATGTATTTTCTTGGAAGACAAGAATACTCCATAGACACTTTGATACCTTTTTTGTTTATTTTTACTATTCATTTTTCATTAATTCATTTTTATAACATACGAATTAAATTAAATTAGGGTATGCGCTAGAAATAACAAAACGAGTAAAAGATAAAAACATTTGTATTAATTCTTTTGCTTTTTCAAACACACTAGTTGAAAATTTGCTTTCAGGCTATAATAATCTTGCATTTTGATAATTAAAAATTATTCTCAGTAAAATATGTTTCATAAATGATGTTTGGTTCCAATTAATGAGATAAAACTCTTTCGGTAACATATTATGAAATAATAATTCTCATTGTTAAGATTAGAACAATGCATCTCAGAAAGTACTTAATTATAATTAATTGCCTTTCGTATCGATTACACCTAATGTTGAGTGGAACTTGTATCGGATTCCGCTATCTCAAATATAGCTCTAAATCACACAATACAACCATACATAAATCAATAAATCAGAAAATGAAGAAATAAAAAATAATTATCCATTAACTAGAAACGTGGTACTCCTTTTATCGATAAATGACTAGGAAAGACTTAAAATATTGCCTCTTTTGTTAATAGATACATCGTCTCCATACAGTAAATATAGAAAATATTTACTGTATGGAAGCTAAATAATCATGATTTTTCTACTATGTAAGTAATACTATCACATAAATTCGTAACTGGTAATAATAATAATGATAATCACCGAAAAAGAATATTGTATTATTCGTTTTCTGAATAAATCCTTTATTAATATGTATATATATATATATATATATATATGTGTGTGTGTGTGTGTGTGTGTATGTGTGTGTGTGTGCGTGTGCGTGCGTGTGCGTGCGTGCGTGCTTATGAACGTGTGGTGACATGCATAATTACTTTCTTTCTTCATTTCAACTTTCTTTCACTGTATCAAAAAAAATGTTTTTAACAGTTAAATAAATCTACCAACAACAATCACGTAATGTTTAATTGCAGCTGTAATCTTCGTTTCGTAAATTCGAAAATGTAGTGAGGTATACCGAACCTCAACACATATGAAGGCCTTTGTTTATGCTCCCTTATTCCTGGCTTACTCTTACTTCTTCGTCCTTATGCCACTCTATTTACCGTGTAAACTGAGAAGATCTGCACTCTTTTGTGATGTCTCGCCAGCAATTAATAAATACTATCTGTAATATGAAGATACCCTCAACTTGTTTATAAAATATTACTTGAGGCAAATTGCTTGAACTACTGCTTCCTTCATTATATATATATATATATATATATATATATATATATATATGTACCCAACTCTTTTTTTACACGGTAGATATGTTCCTCAGAAAACCGTACAAAAAATGCGACATATGGTAAAATATAAAAATAAATGCGACATATGGTAAATTTGAGGATAGGTTCCACAGCTTTAAAAATTCGTTTAAGATGATAAAACTTTTAATATTTTCCCCAAACACTGTGCAAAAAACGTAATAATTAAATTCATATTAAATATTTATAATACAAAAACGATTCCTATTTATTACAAAAAAATATAAAACATAGTGTACATTGAAAGTTCAATCTATAGATACATGCAACCTAGAATGCAAATTGAAATTAGAAATAAAACTACTAACTAACAACTATTCATCGCTACTTGATAACGAGCGTGCACTTTTATTGCGAACTGGATAAAAAATGCTATCATCAGTAGATGTGTCAGATATGTTTAGCACAACTGTCGGCTTTGATTCAAATGAAGAATTTCGTTTGTTAATAAGGTTTGTTGGGTTTTTTTGTTGTTTTTACAAAGTCTTTTATTAGCGGCTGTTTTTCGGTTTCTGAAGTTGCTTAAATAATTCCTGATATTCTACTACACAAAACATAAGATTACGTTGAGATTTCTATAACAGGATCATGAGTAAGAAAATATTCCAAACTTGTAGCAAATTTCAAGCCCTCCCGAATTAAATCAACTGTTAATAGCTGAGCTTTATCTTCGACTTATGTACTTCTTTGTTATCATAAACTGTCATAAATTTGATCAAATCATACTCATCTGAAGGTCTTCCTAGCATCAATTCCTTGATGTATGCAGTTTGCACGTTGTTAAAACCCTTCGCCACCAATTGCATTTGATAGAGTTACAGCTTCAGAACACACATCTGATTTATAAACATGACACACTTTTGACATATGCTGCCAATTTTTTTTTTTTTTATTAAAACAAGCATTTAACGTCGATTGCTGCAACTGTTTAATGGTAAAAGAAGCATGTGTAATACAATCCATAATCGTAAACTTTATCCCTGCTTCCACACCAGTCAAATTTCTTTCTTCTACTGAGTCTAAAATATATTTAAGAGTTCGCTTTATGTAGTTAATACATTTTAAATGTTGCTATAATACTCTGATAGAGTAACTGAATCAAAGAGGTGTTATAAACAGCATGTGGATATTTAGAAAAAAAAATTTCGGGATTCTTGTTAGAATAAAACATTTGTATAAAAAAAGTATGTATTTTTACAATGTTATTTCAAAATCTTGTAAAAAATGAGTTCGATATATATATATATATACATATATATATATAATGAAAAAGGTAAGTAAAATAATTAACTAATCTTAGTATAGAGAAAACAATTAAAATATAAGAAAATTATCTTGTAAAAGTCTTTTTTATCAAAACTGATACAAATAATGCTCAGAACATAGAAAAAATATTAGAAAATGAAGTTTTTTGAATTACAGGAAATACATAACATAAAAAGGAAATGCACAACAAAACGAATAAGAAATAATTCAAGATTCTTGAAAGAATGCTACACATGCAAAATATGAGAGACAATAAAATTTAAAGCAAGACGAAATACAGATTAAGTTAGGAGTAATAAAGAAAACTGGAAATAAAAGATCGTAAATAAAATGAAATATAACATTTCTAATTTTTAAGCATGCCATTTTACAGATTAGCTGGTTAAACAATATTTTTTACAAGCAATAAGTAATCTAAATAGGAAAAGATTATAAAACAATATGGAAACTCCACAATTTCAAAAACAAATAGGAAGCTAACAGAAAAGATAGCATACGAAAAAATTAAGTAAAATATACATATAGACAAATAAGAATACCAAAGTACATCATGAAAATAGTAAAATAAAAATACCTAACCCAATTAAGAAAGATTACAAACACTTACATAAGAATAAAGATATGCATAGCAACAACTTTTTCACTATTCTCCATTAAGCAAATCATGATTCTCCTTCTCAATCTTAAATAGGATATATATATATATATACGTGCACACACACATATATATATATATATACACATACAAACACATATATACTATATGTATATATGTGTGTATTTGGGTATAATATTTAATATACATATATCTCCCAGCGATCTTGTTGTTTATTATTTAATGTAATTTATATATTGTTTAAGATCTTGAATTTACAGCTTAGCTTTTTATTACAATTTAGAATTTTATTGTTTTCTGCAATCAATTCATAGCTTTCGATTCATTTCTTTTTCCTTTTTCTCTTTTACTTTTAATTCATTTTCTAACTTCTCACTTGTACAAGTTGTATACTACAGTACATTTTCGCATTGTCATAATTTTGCGTATTATGTTCTACATTGAACTCTCTAGAACGAACCATTATCATTAATTAATATCGTTTTTACTCAAAGTACATAGATGACCATATAAAATCGTTTTCATTTACCCCAAGTAAAGAAATATCGTTAAACATTATATTGCATATCTTGATATTTATTTAATTTACTATTACAGATATATATGTATAAAGAGAAACATCTGGTTACTATTTTTAAAATGAGTACGAAGTTTCTAATTTTTTTTATTGTTCAATTGTTTTCATTGATTCTCAATACATGACACGAGCTGAAATATTTATATAGAAAATTTGTTAACAGTAAAATCTTCTGCGATAAGAGTACGAGGCCTAGAACATTACATACAAGATTGAGACCTTAGGGACGTACTTGATGAGTGGGGCAACTAGTTTGATTCCCTGTTGAAACAAGTGGCTTAGAATTTCTTTTTATTTCTGGAGATAGAGTTATCACGACTTAGAAACAGAAAGAGAGTTTATCAGGAAAAACAAAGTACAATGGAATCCGGAATGAAGGAGGGCAATGGTTTTGCGTAAGGTAATAGTGCTTCATCTAAATCCTAATGGATCCCAAAGGTGAATTCTCAGTAGAAGTTACAAGTGTGTACTTTTCTAGATCTACCTAATTTCTTTTGAGACTAAAAAAGTCGTTCATAAATTAAATGAAAAGAAATATCAAAGTTTGTAAAAGAATACCAAAATATTCTTTATATGTTGTCAAATCGCTAGACAAAATTTTCTGTTTCCGTTGCGTGCCTGTCTTAACATTATTGAACCAGCTATTTTATTTTTCTATAAATTTTTACCTGCAATGTACAAAAATGAAATCTATTGCTCTTGGACATTTCTTTCTACATCAAAATTGAAACACTTTTAAAAATTCATTTTAAAGAATTAAATTTAGAAGAATTTTATACAAATTTTAATACTTAAAAAAATTAATCAGACTCTCAATTCAAATATTTCCTAAGATATACACATTTCGTTTTATATTTAATTAAGAAAATAACGGCCTGACTAGTTATTTTGACCACTGACAGTTATTTTGAGAAGCGAATATTCTTAATACAGTTATATTAGATACCCTACAATTCCACGACATTCATTATATTTTTGTTGTATCTAAATACATCACAAACAACCATTTCCAAACTTTCTACCAAGAATATAAAATAATGCCCTACCTCGAACTAACTAAGGTGTCAAAAACAATGACTCAGGGATTTGAAATGTCTGTTAATGAATACTTAATTTTTCCACGACGTATCGTCATCAATTAAAATTAGATTCGTAGGGCATTTTCTTGGAAGAATCAGATGCGATTATCCTGATAGCTTATGCAAAAGGAATAATTATGTCGTTTTTCATTAGGTTTGAGTGACTTGGGTCAAACCAGTGGGGTTCTCCAGTAATAGAGAAACGAAGTCGTGGAACGTTTTGAAAGAAATTCTACGATTCCTGAGGCTTAATAAAAAATCAAGTAGTCCTAAAATCAATAAATTTGTCCTCTCTTAAGAGTTATGGTCACCATTTGGGAAAACTTCTTAGTAGTGTTTTATAAAAGGTGAAAATAAAAAGTGGACAAATTGCTCCTGGTACGTGGAACACGGGGCAAATTTATATAGTACATGGTGAATTCACCTGATAAATTTAGATTAAAATACCAGTTTGATGCAGATATTGACACCGAATATTTCATTATTGGTTTTATGTATCTGTTGAACGATGAAGACAGAGACAGAAGAGATCTGCTGGGTAATTATGTCGTTTCGAATCATTTACTTTTTATGGAAGAAATTTCATAAAACATTTTTTTTACATCTCTGACACACTTTTCTTGCAAATGTTTTATATACAGTTGATAAAATGCGTCTAAATGGAAGAGAAGTGTCTCCGATTTGCAAAGTTAAATACACCTCCGAAACACTTCTTATTAAAATTCTGCGTAAGGACCAAAATGCGTTTAAAATTTACTTGTTTGAACAAAAAGGTATCTGTGCCTTGAGCATTATGCAAAGAAGCATTAACCTTACCTTACAAACCTTACAAAACTCCCAGGAACAGTACACTTTTATAATTTCACCAAGATAATATAGATGTTCAGAACTGTATACTTTTCCAGCAGAAACCACGTGACTCTCGTCAGAGGACGCTGTTGATTGGAGTGAGCAGCGTCAAAATAGAACGAACTTTAATTAGAACAACAAAACTAGAGATAACGCTTTTGCTCACGTATGTGACCTGAGTTGTGTCTTATAGAGATGTGTAACTGTAGTAATTTTTATATTTAATGTCAATACATATTTTTATTTAGAACAGAGTACAGTTTTATTTCATGGATGATCAATTTGTCTTTATTGCAACTAAAGTTTAAAGCACCAACTCCCCATAACGATAAAAAATGTATGTCAAATTTTGAGATTTTTAACGAATAATTACATACCTATTGTGAATTTAAAAGCGAGAAACTTAATTTTGAATTTATGTTTCTTAACAACAGATGTATTCAATCAATTTAGCCGATTGAACTCCTCAAAATTCGCATCAATAAGATTATCTGCTTAAGTTTTTTTTTACAATTCTCCAGATATTTCAGCTGTAAATCTATTCATTTCATTAAGAGAGTGTAACTATTTTCAAATTTATTGAAGATCTCTTATTTTCCCAAGAAGTGGCTGATCCACCTAGGCTGTTTGTAGAGCGAATAATGGGAAACCATGCTCC
This sequence comes from Nephila pilipes, assembly GCA_019974015.1. Taxonomy (NCBI): domain Eukaryota; kingdom Metazoa; phylum Arthropoda; class Arachnida; order Araneae; family Nephilidae; genus Nephila; species Nephila pilipes. The sequence goes on from BMAW01003569.1 coordinate 32,089, forward strand.
CATATTGTATGCGATGTAAACCAAGTAGTATATTTATTGGTTCAAACCGTTTTACGAGTTGGTAAACTAGAGGATTCCAATGCACCAGTTGTGCGCAGCTTTATAAAAAAACGAACTGATATTAACATTTTGTTTGTCAATGAAATGAATTAGATGCCACCCTAATTCTTCTGAAGGAAGGAGTAATATGCATCGTCAATATTTGTTAAACTGAAGTTAAGCCAAAGATGTGTGTTCCCCATATATCAAGCCAATTTATGTAAAATATCAAGAATCGTGCATTAAAAACGAAAATAGCAATATTACATTAATAAATAAGAGCTCATTATTATTACAATTTTCAATGAATATATATATATATATATATATATATATATATATATATCTGAAAATAAGTAAATTTAATTTTATGTAATACGAAATTTTACTATTAAAACTTTTGCATGAACTTTAAATTGCTTACCTAAATTATTTTAGTTTTTTATAATGATATTTGTGTGTAAAAACAGACATTTCCTCTCAGTTTTTATATTACGGCCGACACGACTGCTAAAGGACGTTCTCGGTAGTTAAAATATCGATCGTTACAGTGTTAGAAAAAGGTTAACTTTTTAACCAAAAAAAAGTTAAAGATAGCATTTGCACAATAGCGTAAAATGCAGCTAACATTTGTGTGTAAGTTTATTTCATTTCGGAACAATAAATAATTTTCATATGAAATAACAAATTAGTTTCATTATGTAAGCACATAAAGTTTGCTTTTCTTAAGAAATTAACGATTATATGTTATTTATAATATTAAATCTTTAAGAGGTACTGAAATATACTGGAAATGCAAGTATATTAATAATCTGATGCTCATTTAACACTATTCAAGTTGTGATTTATAAAGTAGAAAATAATTAAAATACGTAAGAAAAATATATCAAAAACTTATGCATCCAAAAAAGACTCTACTTGACATTTCTAATACAGAGAAGAAATCAATGCTTGCATTCTTGTTATCTGAGTCTTTGTTCTTAGCTAAAGACGACACCCTACTATTACCACGTCATTCTGAGTCATATGTCATCATGCCATAACTGAACGGTTGTTGTCTTTCTCAACTGAAAATAGATAGATATTCTGATGATAATGCAAATAAGGAGTATGAATGCGTGGGATCCGATATCATGGAACAGAATATCGATTACTTTTCTGTTTACACACCTCACAGGGGAGAGTTTTCCTCAATTTTTAGAAAGCAATAGTTGAGGTGTTTCCTGGTCTCTTAAAACTTAGATATTTTTTCAAAATCTTAGACATTCGAAACTGTCCATCAATGGCCGAAATAAATGTTATGTAAGTTGCCTTATTTTTCCTTTAATAATATTGTGTTTATTGTTAATAATATGATTTACAAGTAGATACGAATTTTGTCATAATATGCACATATATTGATATGAAATATATCACTATTTTAATTTCGTTTTTCAGAAATTTCAATCTTAAAAACACTTTATACATGAATAAAAAATTTATAAAATAAAAATCGTAGGAAAAAAGATAAATATTGCTGTGTTGATTAAATAGAAATTATTCCAGTTGTAAAAATGAATTATATATAAATCCCTGCAAAGAGAAATTACATTTGTACTTTTTGGTCTTTTTAATTTTTAATGAAGATGTTTTAGATAAAAAAGAATTTAATGACATTTTAATGATATAATGGTTTCTGTATGTCGAAGCATGTTTAAATATTGATGTAATAATTATAAATATGCTTCTGTTGTAATCTCTCTATATTTTTAAAGATTATTAATACAATAAGTTAACATATTTTATTTAATAGTTTTCTTTTTTTATAGTTATAAAAATAAATATTTAAAGAAATAGTTTTTGATATTCATTCGAGTAATCATTATGGAAAGTTAGAAATTTGGTTCTAAAGAAATTTTAACTGCAAGAATATTCATCCGGATTCGTTGGAACTTACTTATCTTCATAAATAAATATGCAGATCTCTTGAAGAGCAGTAATTCTAATTACGAAATCATTGGAATTATTTTCAGCGTTTTAATAGAATGTCTTCATTTTTCTTTCAATAGAAAGCCAGGATTTCGTGAATTGTTCTAATGGCTTCAAGAAGTAATAAAACTAATTTTAAAGCGCATATGGTGAATATTCACTCTTGCTTTCTATTCTTGTTTTGAAATATTAATCATATTATAATACTAAAAAAGAGGAGAAAATAAGAGGATTCAGAGGATCAACATGATTTCTGTAATAATTACAAGAAAAACATTTTAAACTTCCTTCACAAATTTATTTTCTTACAAGAAAACAATGCGCTTTCGTACTTCCAAAATTTATCAAAAGGTCATTTTTAAAAATTAATTCATTAAATGACTTCTTAAAATATTTTTTTAAAAAAATTTTAATATACAGAAAAACACTGTAACTCAATATTCTAAGAAAGTTTGAAAAAAATTTTAAAAAAATAAATCAAAGAAAAATAATGTTCCTTTATAATTCCAAATAAGAAAAAAAATCGAAATTTTCAGAAAACGCTGCTTTGATTTGTTTCAAATTTACTTATTCATTGTTTACAATTAAATTTGGCTAATAAAACAGGATCTCATAATTTTGACCTACAGTCAAATGATTAATTGAATCTTCTGTGTAACTGATATTGGTGAGAAAATAACAAGGATGATTCTGTTGTACTTATCTAGGATTTCTCATTAGAGGTTTTTGGCTTAAAATTAATTGATTTCTCACGCTGCTAATTTCGAGTAATAATTTGATTACCATACTATGTGAAGAAATTGAAGGCAGCTAATTTTAACGTGCATTAGAATTGCCCACAACTGTTGTAGATTCAGCATTCATTGAACCAATTATTTATTGTATTATTGAATTAAAGGTAATACCTACTTGAAAATTACTTCGAGATAGACCACGAGACCACACAACAGACAAATAACAAAGTCGATACACACACACACACACACACACACCCATATATATATATATATATATATATGGACAGAGAAAAGTTTAAAAGATATAACTAAGCCAATTCGGCATTGAAGTAACAAGCATACGAGTTATTTTTCTTTAGTCATATCCCTTATTAAATGACAAAAATAAGTAAGCTGTTAAGCAAAATAAGTTTCTAGACTACAGACAATTCTCTATTCAATGTGATTGAAAATATTAGGAATTTCTCATAGATACTGTAATAAAAAAGAACAAAGTTGGTTCAAGTTTTCTCTCACTGCAGAAGTCATACACTCGTTCACGGAAAATATTCCATCTTTTACCCCCTGCAGTGGAATTTTCAAGGCAAAAAAACAGTCGCGAGATGTAAACAAAATACGTATTCCAGATTACTCTATTGGGATGGGGTGGATTTAAGTTTTTTTTAGGAGTGTATATTTGTGTGGAATGACAAAAACACATTTCAAACAGAATCAGTCAAACAGAAACTTTCCTAAGTCCGAGTTTTATCCTCTTACGAAGTGTACTTTTAGCTGTTTAGGCATATTTTTGTGTTGTTCTGTCTAGTGGAATTGGATATTGAAACTAAAATTTGCTTTAAGGGAGAATAGAATTGAAAAGTATGTCTATAGCTGTTGCATTTTATTGTCGTAGTATACATTGAATATGCAATTAGTTGCTATATGAAGACAATTTGAATACTTAGAAAATAAAATTTGTTTTTTTTATTTTTTTCAGAATTCAATGTTTCAAATTTCAAAATCTTAATTGTTTCATATAGCTTGTCCAAAATGCTCTTTTTTCCTGTTTCTTTAATATTTCCAAATTGTTATGACTAATATACTTTAAGAATCTTAAAACTCACATATTGTTCGTTAGAGACTTAGAAAATTAATTTTGTATCGATTAACTAAACTATTTGTGATATTTATAATAAACTTTAAACATTTTATTCTGTTTGTCTCATATATCATTATAAATATAATTTTGGAATATTTATAATAAATTTTAAGCATTTTATTCTGTTCGTTTCATATATCTTTATAAATACAATTGTGTGATAAATTATAAAACTTTTAGGTACGCTTCAATATATATATATATATATATATATATATATATATATATATATATCTGTGTGTGTGTGTGTGTAGTGTAGTGTGTGTGTGTAGTGTAGTTTGTGTGAGTATGTGTGTATTTCTGATATCCAAAAATATGTTCATTCTTTCAGTTGTTATTTTTTTTGAATGTGGACTATAAATGATATATTTTTAAAAAAAACTATAAATCTAATTTTCAAAATTTTGCTTATAGAATATGCATTCTAATAGATTTTGAAGTCATAAGAATAGCTGAATAATTAGAAACTACCGTAAAATTATTTGAACCAAAATCTATATGTTTATTAGCATAGTGGAAACAATAACGTTTCTTAATAAAATTGCAAAAGTTAATTATTTTTAAATCCGTATCTGTAAAAGTTGTTGTAAATAGTTTTTAAACTTTAATTGTTAAATAGGCTTTAAATTTCAGAAGAATGTTTGTAACAATTTCTGTCAGCAGTTATACATAAAAGCATTTTGCTTGCTGAGTGATATTTAGAAAGTTAATCGATTTCTTCCATGTAAAGGTTGTTTTAGTCTTTTTCTTTTTCATCTCATTTTGTGTTCAGGTACATCGGATGTACTATTTTCAACGTGCTTTTTTCAACAGTTTCATTCACATCAGAAAATGCATCATTATATATATATATATATATATAAGTGCATGAAGAACTTTATCATTAGCGTCATCACTCAAATTTTAAATTTTTATGTCAAATAGATCTATATTTTTGATTCACTCTAGCGCTTTTAATAGCACCAGTACCTTAAAATATGAATATTTATGCAACTAACATATTTTTTTTTTATTTTGCAGCCTAAAAATATTCTAATTTGTAAATCAAATCGCAGTCAAAAATAGCCAAACATATCAATTCTAAGAGAATATATGGAGGATATTAATACTAGAAATAAAAAAACTAACCTTAATAGCATAAATGTTAAATTGAGATGCAGTATCCATTTTCATGGATATCTTTAAATTTAAGTTTAATCAACACTTAACTATACATTTATGACTTGACTCTGCTATACATTCCCATAAAATCAATCACTCAATCACCCTGTGTTTGACTTAATCATTATTAACTCTACAAAACAAGAGAAAAAACTACCATAAATATATTTAACATTGCTAAAATCTGATGACAAGTATATAAACAGGAAACTTTACCACGAGAGAGCAAAATTCTAGACTCTTCGACCACTTTATCATACCGTAAAGTGTTGTAGCTAGGTAGAAATTAAACACTGCATATTTTAAAGAAAGGATATTAAATGCCTTTTCAAAGTCACTTCAAATTAATTAATATCAAACAATGCCTAAACCTTTTCGAATTTCATAATTTTTCTTACTTTATATTCCAAAAAAAACAACTATATTTATAATAAATATGTTTGTTTTTGGTATGAAATAATTGTGTATCTCGAATAAAAGTATAAAAAGATATATTTTTCTGAATGTTCAAAAGACTTTTCTCTTTTATAGCATTTTGATTTCAGAACTGATTAGTGAAGAAAAATCCAAATCCAAAATAAATATTCTTTTAAGTTTCCTTTTCAATTAAAAATACTTTAAAACACATTGTTACAGTTATAAAAATAATATTTAAGTAAATAGGAAATTAAAGAAGTAAATAAAACTTAAATTTTCCTTTCTTATATGTATGAGTTTAATAATTATAAGCAAAATGTAGATAATTATTTTCTGAGACTGTTATTTGAACATCAATAATAAGAATTTCTTTTTGTAGTAAAACCATTTATTGACACAAAATAAAAATTAGTTTTCCAAAGTATGAAATGAATCTAGAACGAAACAATACATTTAAAGAGAATTTCGTAATTTGGAACATGAATCAAATATTGCGGTGAGGGAAATAATTGGAAACATGTGTTCATATGTTCGCAAACAATGAGAAGAATTCGGTTGAAAATCATTTATTTTTCCTGAATAAAGACTTCTCATCTTTCAAAATCCTTGAAATAAATTGAATATACATTTAAAATTACGTGTATTAGAGGCATGTGCATCTTCTAAAATACTAACTTATAATTATTTTGGAAATTGAGATGATTTTTCTTAGTCAACTTTAATTTTTTTTCTTTAATGATTGTTGATTTAATGAATTGAAGAGATATTATTTTCTAAATGAAAATAAATATGAATAAATAACTTTACGATTGAAATACTTGCACATAAAGCCAAATATAATTAAAATATTACTCCAATGTGAGTCACATAACTGTATTACTTGGGCATTTTGAATAACAGGATATTTTGATTATTTCCTTTGAATTAACCTTTAAGTTACTTCCTTTCCAGTAGGTCCTTTAGCTTCTTACATTTCCTTAATATTTCACTCATATTAAAACCCTAAGACTAGTTATCCCTTGAGAGATAATATTTTAAAATTAAAAAATATTTATTGATTTGTACAAATTCTTTTCTTTGTTATAATTTATTTATTTATATACTTTCCTTACAAAATATATGAAAGGTTAAAATTTGTGTATTAATTTGGATCTTTGGCATAACAATTTGAAATCAAATATATGATATAGGCATTTCAATGTTGTGAAATGTAAAAAAATATTTAAAATGAAAGAAATGGGTTTGAGGTAATACTTTTTGATACTTTTAAACAATTATACTGTCACTGTATTTGGTTTCCATTAATTTTTATGACGGAATTCCTCAAATAAATAAAATATGCTTAGAAGACTGAATTAAATAATTATTTTCATTTGTTATTTTTTATTCATGTTAGAAATAAAATGATGTACTAGAAGTATAAAATGCATCCTGGTTAAAGAAAAAAATATTTGCTTTGATTTTAGAACATATAGCATTAAACGAATAACCTTTAAAAGGGAGAAAAATAAGGGTATTTAAAATAAAATTGGTAAAAAGATGACATTTTTTCTTCATAATAATTAAAGTTTGGCTTATTCATTACACTCACATACACACACACATATATATATATACACAAATATATATATATATATATGTGTGATATTCAATAATCAATGTAATATTAATGTGTCGTATTGTGTGTGTTGGCTTGTTACTCGCGCGTGCATGTGTGTGTTTTAAAACTGCTGGGAAAAAATTTAAGGGGTGATATAAAATATCTATCGAAGCATTTTTTCCAATACAATGCATAGGTGGAGAGCAAGCGGCGAATCGCTATATGCGCTATATTGGAAAGCATAAAGCACAACTTTTCTGACACATCGTCATTTTTACTATGAATTTCAGGAGGTATGCCGACGTATAGCATTCAGAAAAAGATGCGGGCATGTCCTTAATGTATAGTATTGCAAATGGAAATGCTCTGGAATTCGAAAGTCAGCACAAGCAGCGTTTCCTGGGTGTTTTCACCGCTTGCTCTCCTCTTATGCATTGATTGGTCAAAATTGCTTGTTTAGATGCTTATTTTATATTTGAAATGTTTGCAACGTTTTAGTTATTCCAATGACATAAAAATGCATATTAAACACGTGTAAATTCATGTTTTGTGTTGATTTGAATGGTAGGAAAATATACAGTGCTTTAATTCCAGCATCATCCCAATCAAAGATATAAAATTTAATGTCAAAAGTCAGCTGTAATACATTCCTGATGTAGAGTAGTTTTTAATAAAATCCTATTTTAAAAGTATACTAGAGTACATATTTTAATATGAAAGATATTTCAACAAAGGAATGTTAAAATAAATGATTGGGAAACGTAATAATGTAAAAGCAGTTTACGTCAGAAAAATTAAACTTATTACATTGCTTGTATTATTCATATAATTACAAAGAATATTACGTGTTCTGAATAACGAATAAATAGTTAAATTTTGAATTTAGTTGTGAAAATCAAAGAAGTGTAAGCTCAGACATTAAGTTGGAAATTTTATATCTGATTAAAGTTTGTTCGTTACGAACTAACCTCACATCACTTACAATCCAGAAATTCATTTATTTCGGGTAAAAGAAATTGACAAGATAGTAGAAAGTTATCGAAATTGGAAATAAATTATTGTCATAAAATCTCAGTTTATGAAAAAATATTGAATAGCTAAAAATTTAAATTCGCAAGTGTCCAAATTGTAAATTCAGACAAGGAGAATTTTCACTTTTTACTGTAGGCCAAATCAAAACACTTAACAAAGCTTTTAAAAAGAATTTTGTAGCTGATAAATAAAGATCTATGTCCTAACATGCCTTAAAAGAAGTTTATTTCAAATTCAAATATCCTGTCTGACACATTAATCATACTCAAACGCTTAACTTGGAAGTTTGGAAAAAACAAAATTGATTTTCATTTAATTGAAATGAGTCAAAGAGCCTGAATTTGCATTTAAACTTTTGTTATTAAAGCCTAAGTGAAGATGGATTTAAAATGCAAAACAGATGCGAGAAAAAAAAAGAAATGGAAAACGCTCAAGCCTTTCTTTTTTGTATTCAAGAACTTATTATTCAAGACTTATTCAATTTTTTTGAGCCGTTATGGTCTGCTTTCTCAGAACTTCTTTCGAGTTTGAAAAGTTTTCAAGTGCACACTATTTCCTTCTCACTGATTAGAATACTGATTTTAAAAAAAACGTCCCTATAAAAACTCTTCCTTTTGCACTTTTTGAGTGAACTCTTTGTTCTTTGTTATTGTGAATGCTGTACAACTGTATTCATTTTAATAACACTACCCAATACATTATAATCAATAAAACTGAAATTTTGAATAATAGTTTTGAATTCATTGCCTATGATGTTTTCATCTCTGAATATATTTGATGAAAAATTATAAAAATGTTGATTTTTTATTACGTAAGTGTTAAGCAATAAATTTAAATAAAGAGTGTCCAACTATACATACTCGTAAGTAATAAGTTAATTTATTTCAGATGAGAAAACGGTGATTGTATTATTGAAATAAAATATTAACATCAATTGTTTGATAAATTTTAAAGTAAAAAAATACATATAAACACATAAGTTACACAAAACATGAGTTATAATGTTAAAAGATAAGCGTTTCATAATTTATATTTGTCCCAAAAATTTATTCTGAACTCAAATTAGTAAAGCATAAGCTGAAGTTAAGAAGTGATCGGATGGATCGAAATTCATCTAAATTTCTAATTCCGAAGGAAAACCGCAGTATCATTGTGACATTTTAATTAAGAAGAAATAAGATTTTAATTTAAATTTTTGTCCATAATGGTGTTAAGGAAGTAATAACTTAGGAAATTTAAAATTCATTGATAGGATTTATCGTTAAGTTTTCCATTATCTTCTTAAGTAACTATATTCGATTTACAGCTATAAAACTACTGACATCCTTAATATTCTTAACGTTTTCATATGTCAAGTAACCTATAAGTTTACAGAAAGTTGAAATTGTTATAGGCACATTTTGAAATATTCTTACTAAAATGTACAAAAGAATTTTTCAATTATCTGTAGTTTCTCCCAAGATCATCTTTTAGCGTGCTGATACTCAATACATAGTCCAGAAAATTCCCACAAGCATGCTGAGAGTGAAATTATTTAATTTCATATGATTAGTGGTAGTATGCTTAGATCATCACATTAAGTGACATGTTGGACCAACGAAACGAGATATTACAGATTTTTTATGAATTCAAATTTGAACATAACGTATCGTGAAGGTAATTGCAGTTAACGTTATTAGAACGCAATGAAACAAAAGCACAGTAACAGTTGGAGAAATATCCATACATATTCGTTTCATATATTATGTGTAGGAGATAATACCATGAATCGAGAAAAGTAACTTACTGCAATGAAGGCAGAAATTATGCTCTAAATATCAATTTGGATTGTTTCTGTAATCAGAATGTTCTCCAAATTTGGCACCTATTCAGAATATCTGGCTGTTTGTTGATTGATTAATTGGTTTTACTAACGTCACATTAGAAGCAACTCGAGGGCTATTGCCAATGAGACTCGTAGTTTTGAACATCGGTCAAGTGACGAAAGCGACACTGGAGCAGGCACTACCCCTCATTCAACAGGAGGACTTCGACCCTTGACAGATTTAACGTGCATCAGCCCCGGCTACATAGTGGGTCCTTAGTGGCATCAAGGCTCGAACTCACGACTCGATGAAAACCACCAGCCGCAGGTCCTCGACCTTAGCCACTAGGCTACAGTAGGCAACTTGTTGTTTGTCGAAGAGTGATTACAAAACCAAAACGATTAATGATTTCTGGTACATACAGATGATGTCACATGACATGATGTAACCTCAAATATTATCCAAGCTCAGTTTATACAGATTCTATCCTAATTAGAGCTGTTACAGTTGCTAAAAGCAGAATTCTGGTTCCTGAAGTCTGCATAATGTGCATCCTAAAGCACTAGTGTAATTGATTATATGTTTCTCCCATTATATGAACAAAATAAAAATTCAATAATTTTCTCTTCTTTTCTGATACAGCAGTTTTAATGTTCAGTGGGCTATACACCAGTAAGTTATAAATTTACTTTAAGGAATGTAATACAAAACCAATAGTAAATGCTCTTTGATTTCGGATAATGCTGATATGGGAGAGGTCCAGGTTACAGGTCGGTATCTTAAGCCAAGAAGGGCTTATTTAATTGAAGTTGGAGGGATGGAAGAGATTTTTAACCTTAGGCATTTAATTTTAAGTTCAATGGGAAAAAAAGGATTATTTTGAATTGCATCTTAAATATAATGAACCATATTAAAAATCTGTTTGTGAAAAGTGTCAAATTTCTCATACATTAAATTTTATTATGACTTTGCATGGATAAGAAAAGAAATGACAATCAATTATAGGATTGAGAAAATATTTCGAGAGTTGATGGTTCAAATTAACTAAGACCTTTTCGGGGGGGAAAAGTTAAGGTGAAAAACTTAACTTTTCTGATAATAAAATTCATATTATATGTTTACTAAATCATAAATGAATATAAGGTGATGATTAATTCATTGTAAAATTATGGCATAAAGTCTTGCTTTAATGTTAAATCCATTTTCGGCTACACACTTAATAGAACCTTTTTTGGAGATAATAAATTTTCAATCGCATTCGCTGATTTCGGTGTTCAGGAATAACTCCCATTAAAAGTGGCATGTGAGAGGCTAGGTATAGTAAGATCCTTAAAACTAATTTATTTCGTATCAATTTTTACAGGACTAATGTGTTTTCTGGGCCGAAAAACTCTTTATTTGGTACTTAGAAGTAATTTAGTACTTTTTGTACAACTGTGTTACTTTTATTGAAATTTATATACTTATTAAGGAAAAAGGTTCCACTTACCTCGTTCTGTTAAAACAAAATTAGAGTCCCAGGCCGAGCTTGCCAAATCGAAACTGCAAATCAAATTTGTACAAAATAGTCTTGTTCAGTGGTTCCAATAAAACTAAAAACGATTCAGTTAACCAAAGGAACCAATTACATCCTTGTGCAAATTAATTGGAAAATATTATTTTTTCGTAAATTTTAAAATCCTTCCTATTGTTCTTCAGCAATCATTTTAAAATATGTTAAAATATGGGTGGGATGATTAAACCCTCTACCTAGCGACCATTTCCACAAATCAGAGGGGCTCTGAGAGCGCATGCACGGGAGCTTCTTTAGATGAAAGCTCTAGCTATGAACACATCAGTTGAGAGTTCACTGTCGTCAGGGATGGATCACCGCAAAAGCATGCAACGATTGTTATTCTCTCCAAACGCTTATAGAGAGATTTTCGCAGATAGTTGGCTTGTATTTCAACTGTAAGCAGTACCACAAAACAAAATAAAGAAGCAGGATCAATATTTCCAAAGCAGAGAGGAAAATGTGGACGAAAAAAAGAAAACAATGCCAAGAGGTGACACTTTTCTACTTACACAATGTAAAAAATACCTTCGAAATATTTGTTCTACACTTAATAGAGATTTAAACGATCTTGGAATAAAAGTTAGCAAATGTGCTGATCGGAGGCGTCTTCTTGCAACCGGTCGGTCAGCCTATCGGCCTCTAAAGAAACAGCTTCTGACCTAAACAATGAAGAAAAAGGGCTTCTTGTGGCCGTCAAAATATAAGAATTGGATAGTTGAAAATTGAAGGAAAGTTCTATTTAGCTACGAAAGCCCTTTTATCGTCCAAGGTAAGCGAACTCAACACGTGCGAAGATTGCCAAGCGAAAGTTCGGGATTGCCACATTAATCAATTTATTAAACACCCTCAAGAGAAGACGTTTTGGGGTTGATTCGGTTACAACGAGGTTTGTTATTTGCAGAACGGCCGGAAGCGTTCTCAGCAAAATGTTACTATTCTGGATAAAAAAAATTGTTCCAGAGTTGAAGAAATGATACCCTGATGGAACGGAGATGTTGCAACATGATTTACCCATATTTCCAAAATGATCAAGAAATTCATGTCTGAGAACCAAGTTGAGACATTGGAATGGCCTGGGAGATCTCTTGATATCAACTGAATAGCAAATCTCTAGGCTAAATGCAAGAATCGCCTATTAAATAAGGACTGTGTAACTATGGAGATGCTAATCATAGGGGTAATTCATGTGTGGGAAAAGGACACAAATATTATAAATGATTGTAACAAATTGGTAGAATCTATGCAGGATCATCTCCAAATGTTAATGAAGAGTCGTGGGGATCATGTTATATATTAATTTTTTTTTTTCAATTTGTATAAATGTAATTAAAATAGCATTTCTTTTTGGTTTTCTTAATTTCTCGAATTTGTTTCAGTAAATTTGTACAAGAGTATAGAGTAAAATCATTCCAAGTTGGATTAATTAGGACGAGAGATGGTATAGGATATTAAATCCTTGGATCAACCGGATGATGGGAAAAATTAAATAAAATTAAAAATGCATACAGAAAATCATCTTTAAATTAAACAAGGGGTTTAATTACTGAAATGTAAAGTCAAAATTGTGAACAACATTAATATGTTCAAAGTTGTTTATTGCGTTTTCTACTCAAATGATGTGGCATCACATGCCATTTATCACTAGTGATAAGAGGTGTGATAAAGACTTGGTTCACTTTGTACAGAATATTTTTAAATTCTCACCCCTTCACTACTTTCCTTTCATATATTCATAGTTGTTAGAGAATTTAAGTAAAGAAAAGTCTTTTTAAATTACTTGAATTAAACAAATATTATGTGAATTTGCAGATCTGCTTTTCAAATTAAAAAAAAAATGTATTGTGAAGACGAATCCAGGTTATCCGGAGATACTTGAACTACTCAAAATGATCCAACTTGACAAGATTCTAATGTATAATCAAATGTAATTAGTCTGTAAAACGACACTTGACGCAGTTCTCACCTAACGCTTTTATTTCGTCGAAAAATTCCAAGAATAATTCAGAACTTAATACCGTTGCTTCCTATACCTTTCAGTGAATCAAGTAAACGGAGACATGAAAACAGAAAATTTTAAAAAAATTCAATTCAATTCAATATCTAAGTATTAGTTATCAATATCGAAAACAAACCAAATGCTTTTATACTACTAATTCTAGTCAAGTTTGAACAGGATAAATTAAATTGTTGATGTTTCAGATTCGCCTGAAATATATGAATTTTTTGAAAGGGAAGACAACACATAAAGTAAAAAGTTATTTGAGGCTTATAGCTTATAACAAAACTATTACTAGCAGTTTAGATATTTTTTTACTATTTATTTTTTGTGTTAGTGATGATATCTTTACACTTTCCATTTACCACATCTGTTGAGATAGATGAAAAGTTTCTTCACTGTTTCGGTCAGTTATACGAAGGGTAACCCATAAATGAGTTTTTAATGCCAGACCTTTAACAACACATATGTTCCGCACCTGCTTTTGTCTTAAAAATGTGAGTATATGGCAACACATACCTTTAGCTAGAAGCAATGAGAATCGTATAACTTATCTCTAAGAATTTTTAGATTATATATATAGTAACAATATGTTTAACACATACCTCTATTTTAGTATTCCTCAGTGAATACTTTTGCTAGAATGAACAGTAAAATGTATTGTATAAGAATATTAATGAATAGTATATTCGGAAATGGGAATGAAACTAATAAATCAATATATATATATATATATATATATATATAAATACTTACAACATATTTAATTACATTGTATGTATTCAATAGGTATCATGTGCACATATTTTATATTTTATCTTGAAATAAAATTACAAATAATTATTTTTACTTAATATTCTTTCCTATTTGAATAATTCTGAAGCTCAAAATATGTGAACTAAGAAACAATTTTAAAATTATTTTATAGTATGAATGCAGTTTTCTTTTTATAAGAATGCAAGAAGAATATAGATGTCATCGTATGATACAGTCATTATATAGAAGGATTTTGATAGCAATACGCAAACTGAACGAAGTACAACAA
>BMAW01003572.1:0-38187 GCA_019974015.1 Nephila pilipes
CATGAGTAAAAATCCCAATTTGCAATTCAAGCTTAAACTCTGTTTTCTTACGGCTCATAAAAAAACTCAACACATTTCTTAATTGTTTCAATTTTTGTTTACATTTCTTGAACATTTCAAGTTTCCTTATAGTGTGTTTATAATGTGGTATGCCTTGTATATATGCATATATTTTTATCTAATACTTAATTTTTAGTTCACGAATTTGTGGATGCTTTTTGTATTGTGCCACTTAACTTATTATACATCTTTTTTCTGCTAGAAAATTCTTACTATTAGTTTTTTTTATTCCTGTCATGCACATTTTCTGCTCTGTAAATACATTGTTAGCTTTATTTGCTTTTGATTTCGAAATTATCTAATATCTTATGCTCTTCTGTCGGTAAATGCAGAGTGTGGGGGTGACTGTCTCCCGAGAGGCTGGTTTGTAACTCTAATCCCTTGGGTGAGCTCGGACCCCTTGGGCGTTCTGCCAAAATCCCTCAAGTTGGTTCGACGTCAGTAAACAATCATACTAAATGACATCGATTGACTGACCAGTGCTTGCTTTTTATGTAGAATAACGTGTGAAATTTGGATTATTGTAATGATGACTTGGATTTATAATTATTCATTGCAAAACGTAAGAAGTCTAATCCCTAACGTAATTTAAAAGATAGAATGCATTGTCTTCTCCAAAATTTGATAATTTGCCTGATGTATGATCAATAGAATATATCGCAAAGTTTCATTGGATATTGCAACAGTCTCATTTGAGTAATATGGAAAACATTTTGGCACATTTGGTTCAGAGAGAGACATTATACCTTTGTTATAATGTGATATTTTACAAAGTTTGATGATATGGTTACGTTGTTCGATGAGACAGTATTTAAACTCTAAAATTGGCGAAATGAAATTTTTTTAAAAAAATGTTGAAACAGAAGAGTGGAATGAAGAAATGTAAGTGGCATAAAATTTTTAAAAAAAATTTCTAATACGAGTATTTTTTGACAAATATTTCACTTGTTTTTTTGTGTTTGATGCAAAATTGAAAAGAAGTGATACTAGATGATAAAATAACAATTTTGGAGTTTTTTGAGAAAAAAAGGCATTCGTATCTATTATTTCAGCCATTAGTTTTAAACTCAAAAAATATTGTTCTCTTTTAAGTGTAGTAAGAGCTTTGACATATATTTTCTCGGCTTTCCACTAAATCCACATAAGCTAACATAATAATTTTCTATATAGTTTTAAAATTTTCTTCTACATCTTCCCTCTCTGATGATAAACATTAATCAAATCTTTACTTTTCTCGCGATATATTAAAAGTCACGAAACATCTGATAGGTTTTATATCAACGTTAGCACTCCAAGTTATTGACTTGGCGATACAAGGACATTCTTTTGAGAGCCAATTTTCTCTTTTTAACTTTCTCTCTCCGCACTTTTCCCACTTTAATAGAAAATGTGTCGGCGCTTTATCTCTCCGCCAAAAATTAAAAGCTAAAAGATCAAACCTTGGCGAAGGGGAAAGTCTAAATTGACATCCGGTAAAAGTATAAAGAGAGGAAGAACACTGGAGAGCGAGTGAGTGAGTTCTAAGTGCTGCCACCAGACGGCGCCAGAGAACGACCCTTCCCTTCCATAACTTAAATGCAAACAATTAATTTAATCTCTCGCCCTGCGTCGAGGAAAAATGAAACGGCTCCATAAAGGTCTGATAACAGAGCACTTAAGCAGATATATATATTTTCGTTTGCCTCCCAACTTCAGAGAGCCTCGACAGAAGACCAAACATTGCATTTTGGGGCCTTATGTTTACCTACTCTAGATAGAAGAGGCTGCCTCGGCCATTTTGCGAATATGTGTGTGTGTTCTATCTCGGCCCATCTTTTCTCGCCAGACTTTTTTTGGGTTGAATGTATGCGCGGCGATAGAGTAAGATTTATGGAAAATATCGGTAGGAGAGCATATATGTATATGCAAGACGGAATTGTTATTTTTATCAGAGCATGTGTCGCCGTTTTTGCAGCTCTTGATAAGTACTATTTTATTCATTGGTTGTGGCTGTGTACTGAGGTCGGTTCTAGTATACATATTGAGATACTAGTACTGACTGATACTAGTATACATATTGAGTAATAGACTCTATGTGAACAATAAAGAAAACTATCTATTACATTCATTTTATGAACATCAAAGTTTTTTTTTCTTTCTTTTTTTTAAGTTTAAGTTTTTTATTACGTTTTACTCACATTTAAGAAAGAAATGTAAATTCCTCCAGTTATGTAATTGGGGTCTTTTAATAGAATGTATAGCAATTTCTTAATCATGAAATAAAAGATGTACTGGAAAAATTCCTTTACATTTGTATTATCCTGTAATAAGTAAGACAATTATTACCTTTTACCTAATTTGGGATTAAACTATAAAATTTGCTTTCAACTTAACAAGCAAAAGTGTATAAGGTCAACAATATTACATTTAAAAAGTATATCGTTTTTTGTGTTATTGAGAAAAAGGGACTTTTTCATCTTTTATTAAGAAATAAAAGTGTAGCAATTTATTTTGTTTTTATATATTTTTAAACTATTTCTTCAATTAATTTAGTAGATTTAATCAAAGTCTTGGGGACTTTTTCTGTGTCTTTAACCGACATTTTAATATATGAAAATATTAATTTAACATAAACTTGCTATCTTTCATTAAAAATATGAATGGCAGTAGAATATAGGGATTGCAAAACCAAAAAATTGCAAATTTTAATCTCCAGTTGTTGCCACTTATTTTACAATTTTCTTTACCGGTAATTCAGTAAAATAATGTATATAGTTATAATACATTTTTTGTACTTATCAGAGGGGATGAAGTTTATCTCATTTTTATAAAAAGAAGTTAAAAAAACTGTATAAATAAAATCTTGGAATTGATTTAACGCATATATCGAGGCAATAATAAAGTTACAAATACAACGGTGAACCAGTTGAACCTATTAATTGAAACAAAAACAGAAAGACAACATAATAACCACATTTGGAACACAAAAACAAATATATATATATATATATATATATATATATATATATATATATATAACATAAAAAAGAATTGGAATATTGTTGAAAGGAAAATATAAAGAGGATATGTTTTCAAATAGTAAAATATATAGGATTCTTTATAGTTATTAAATTCGAATAAACTTTTTCTGTAGTAGAATTATTTTGTATCAATATCAGTTCACATTTAGAAAACTAAAGAATTGATCAGTTTCGCGCTTATTTTTTAAAACATATTTTAAAGTATATCACATACTTAATTTTATAGTTTATAATTGTTTTCATTGCGATAAATGATTCATGTATAAGTACTACTCATATTTTGTTATAACATTGTTGAATTTTATGCTCACAATACAATTTAAATTCAAGCACTTTTATCACAGTAAACAATAATAAAATAAAATGAGTTATAATTATGATTACGAATCTTTATTTTATATTCACGGCTTAAGAATTCCCTGTAATCTATAGATATATCAGTTTTGTTTGAAATTCTTACCAAATTCACGGTAACAGAAAGTTCCCAGAGGCGTTTTTTTCCATTGAAACGGGGGTTCGAACCCTGATGCGATTAAAGATCCGCCATGTAGTTGAGCTGAAGAACGTTAAATCTGGTCGAGGTCTCAAGTCCTTTCTTTGACGAGACGTGGAAGATTGGAGGAGGAGGTGATTTCTATTGTGTCGTCCTCGTTACTTGACCGAGGCTTAAGATTGCGAATTCCGTTGCCTCGTGTTGTTTTTCAGTGCGACGTTAACAAGCAATAATTATCACAACAGTAATAGAAAAGTTGGTTAATTAGCAACCACTAGAGTGGAAGGACATGAGTTTGGTGTTACGGTTGAGAGTCATAGGTGTGAGCCTTGATTCTATTCAAAACCTGTGTCATATGACATATTGCGGACTGCCTTGCATGATGATTGAAATAGCGGCTTGACAACTGGACCCCAATGGTTAAAATGGCCAGCTTTGTAAATGGCAATTTTAAACATGTCACAGGCTCGAATTATGATTCCGTCAAAGAGGGGGAGAAGGTTTAAACTGAGCCACCAAGTCCTCGCTTAAAGTAACTTGATTGTTAAGAGTGTGTCGTTTTCATTCGGCTGTTTATCTTAGTCATATGACTGAAAGTTTCGTGTAGCTTCAGAACGAAGTTTGTAGCGTACGATTATTTCTATCCGACTCTTGTGCCATAGTATAATTAAACATAACTAATTCTAAAAGTCAATAACTGATTCAATGACATGCAAGTCAGTTCCAACTCAACTATCTATTTATCAATTATTATAATATAATTTTTAATGAGTTATCTCTCTTTGGACTCTAAGATTAACACTCCAATTTAAATATCACTAAAATAATACGCTCTTACGAAACCCTTCCAGTTGGGATTGCTTTTCTCCGTCAAATCCTCTGCGATAGCAATAACCGGTAACTACTCTTGATATTATCGGCCTCTTGTTGGAACAAAACTCAGAGTTATCCACACTCTCTCTCCTTCCTCTAAATTTCACTTTACTTATATATCACTATATATGAATTTTTTTACTTCATTTCCAACTGCATCTAATTAAAATAATCACGTTTCATTTTTGGTTGGGAAAAAATTGTTATTTCATGCATTCAATCTCAATTAAAGTCCCCCAAGGCTAGTGAAGAGAAAATCCCGAATAGCCCAACGTCACAAGTTGATTCAAACTAACCAACAAAACTAACAAGTCAATGGATAAGTGAGGAAAATAAGGTACATATATCTGTAACAGGCATCTTCCTGGTCATCAGAATGTGGTTTAAAATTGCGATGCCCATTTGCAGACAATACCTACCTAGTACCTCTAAGCAATAATTTAAAGTCTAGCGAAAAATGAATTAAAGTATTTTGTGTACTAAAGTCTACACTTGGTTATTTTTTTAAGGCAATCAAGAAACATCTTAATGTTTGCAGCGCAGAAAAATACCCCCAACATTAAAAAATAACTGTTTCAGATTTTATTTTTCTGGACATAAAGCTGTTATAAATGATTAAATAAATGAATTAAAAATTATTAAATAATTTTGTTATTATATTACAAAAATTAACATTATTTACAAATGATTAAGTTATTCACTTCGTATTGAATTAAAAGACTTCTGTATACTTTATATTTATTTTTACTCTTAAGTCGAAGATGATTTCCATTCTATAAGAAAGTTTCGCAAAGTTTGGTCTTCAAATATTAATACCTTTCGGGGAAAAAAATGCTGTTTGAAACAAAAAGTTTATTAGAGATATAAGACTTGATTGATATTTTGCACAATAGAAATAAGGCTGGTTTTTATTTATTTGACTGAATAACTTGCTAAGCTACCACAACGGACTATTTTAGGCAGATTTCTTAATTTTGAATCACGATTTATCGGCGAAGATAATACAGGATTTGGAAATCTGCGCTAATTTTCAAACGTCGTGAAAGAAATTAAAGCTCATTTGTATTTAGTGGCTGAAGTTTACATCGAGCAATGCAGCAATGGCATGAAATTTTTTAATGGAACATAAATATAATTATTAGGCCATAATTTACCTTTTGTATTCTGTTGTTTTGTAGCAATTTGTATAATGTGTAAGCAATTCAAATAATTTTTTTAATAAAATTTTTTTTAATAAAATTGTTTAAGATTATTCAGTAAGTTTGGGAATATAATAATTCCCACTCCCGACAGATGGCTCTAATCTACCTAAGCATTATCGCATCCTCATTGAGCGATAATGCGTCATCACAGGAAAGCTCGTATGATGACAGGTTGACAGGCGTAAATCTTGCTCTACAG
Organism: Nephila pilipes; assembly: GCA_019974015.1. Lineage (NCBI taxonomy): Eukaryota > Metazoa > Arthropoda > Arachnida > Araneae > Nephilidae > Nephila > Nephila pilipes. Next base: position 5,848 of record BMAW01003572.1, read on the forward strand.
ATGTTTATAACTACAGAAGGTCTCACCAAGAGACTGAGAAATTCGTTCTGTTATTCGCTTTTTAAATGCAAGGAATATATGACCTTGCGAGATAGGCAAATAGATCTATGAGATGTTTAGCGATACAGTTATGAGTGAGGGAACAATTAGAAGATGAGCTTGATTGCTCAATTTAAGCAGAACGAGTAAAAAAAAAAAAAGCAATCGATTGGGATTAAGTGAATTAGCCTTTAATTGGGGCCTATTCTTACACTTGAAAATATTCTTGGTTATCCAGTGTTTTGATAGAGAAAGAAGTGACATATGGCGTCACATTATGAAGGCCTTCCTTTATTATTTAATTCTGTAGCCATTTTAAAGTATAATTAAGTAGTCAAAAAGTTCAAAACAATTTAAAGATACGAGGGTCGTTCAATAAGATTTTAGAAAATCCAAAAGATGGCGCTCGTAGCATCAAAAATTGTTTGTTTTCAGTAAGCCTCATGACTCACTATACAGCTGTCTGAATTTCATTTACTCGTATTCGTGATCACGACGCCTTTCGCACTTCGAAAATTCTTTGTCATAACTTTTCGGCCAATGAGATCATCCTCGCCTTCTTTGGAATACATTCACCGGAAGCAACCCATTGTTTAAATTGTTGCTTGGTTTCCAGTGCACAACTAGGAATCCATTTGTTATCATTGGTGACAACTCGACGCAAAATGACGTCGACAGCTCGACGTGGCAACAATCAAACTTTGATTTGGCAGTAAATGACTACCAAATCAAAACTATCTTATGAATCAATTTGAAATCTGTTTCGACTCCATGAAACAGATGGCAGCACGCAATGGAAACAACAATATTCCTTAATAATTCCATATGTTTCCAAACACAAGTACTTATTGAACCACCCTCTTATATAAGAGAAGGGCAACGCACTTAATTATCTATCAAAGAATATGCCAGATCATATTCTTTCAAATCTTTAACACAATTAATAAAATATTAGCTTACCTAATCGCTCATTCCGATTCAAGAACTTCTCGATTATAACAGATTAGACTCCTTTTTTTTTCTTCAAGAATCAAGTCGAGCTACTTTCAATATAACCAATTAATTGGGATGATTCACTCCAATCTACAACATCTATAAGTTGGTCACTATCCCCTATAGAAATTCTAAATAAATATTACTGAGAAGCATCCTAAATTGTATATCATTATTCGTTTAAAACATAATACAGTGGCAATTTTAATCGATGATAAAATATCGTCATTAGCTAACATAATTACGTTATTCATTTTTTCTTCTGTAAAAAAATTATGCAATTCCTAATAGCTATTTGACTAAATTTCTTAATACTTCTACAAAATGTTACAAAACTAAATGAGTTTACGAATAAAGATGATATAAGACATCAAAGCGATGAAATCATGTGAGTCAAGCTAGTCTTAAAATCTTGAAAATGTCAGTATTTTCAAGGAAAATATAAAAATTACATTCTAATCATGGGAAAAAGCTATTTCAGGTTTCGAAAATATAAAGATAATTCAAGTCAAATATGAGTTAACTTATTAATAGAATATTCAGCAATCCCCTTAAAAAAAAAATTAAAAAAAAAAAAAAATGTTACTGAGAAGCATTCTAAATTATACATCATTATTAATTTAACACATAGTTTTAGTGGCAGCTTTAAGAGATAATAAAATATGTTCGTGCCTGTTATTATAATTACTGTATTCTTTTTTTATTCAGAAAAAAAACCATGCAGTTCCAAATAGGTAACATATTATTTTATAGTTATTTTACTAATACTTTTGAAAAATGTTACAAAACTCAATGAGTTAAAAGAAAAATATAAGTCATCAAAACAATGAAATCAGGTGAGTCAAATATAAAATTTTAAACATCATTATTTTATATTTTATGTATTTATAAAATAATTCTCATTTTGTATAAAAAAGGGCACTTTCGATAGTTAGAAAAGTCTAGTCTTTGATAATTCCGCAGCACAATTAAGGATCGTAATGTACTTTTTAAAAACCGGAAAATTGTTCCGAAAATTCTAAGCGAAACGGAAAGAGTTCAACGTGCTTCTGAAAGAAACCTAATACTACTTACATCACATTTTCACGATTATTAATAAAATAAAAACAATAACGCATAATATGGATATTTAAAGTACTAAATGTTGCTAATTTACTTTATGAAAAAAATAATAATATGGCTGTGTTTTAGAGAATTAAAACTTGTTCCAAAATTCCCTCTCTTTACGGAAGTACTTAGTTTAGAACAGTGCATTAAAGAGTAATTAGTAGGTAACTTAATTTTTTTTTTAATATTTTGCTAATGAAGGCGATCGTGACCTCCTGTGGAAAATTAAATACTTTTAAATTTATCGCTTCATTTCCTACATTTTTTGAATTTTCTGTAATAAAGTACTTATTTTATGTGCAGGCTCTTCAATTCGGATTTTGACATTTCTCCGAAAATACTTGCAATAACTCTCTCTGATATAATTACTTTTCTCTTCTGTTTTGTTTTTAATTGTTTCGTGAAGGAGAATCGAATTGGAATTTTTGTGTTCGGTGTCTGCGAAACGCATTAATTCATTTTGCTATTGTCTTTATATAATGATGTAATTCTTTAAGAATTGAACAGTCTCTTTTCAAAAGTGTTTAAAGTATTTAAATGGAATGAGATATTACTTTATTCAATAACTTTAATAACTAACATGAGTGATATAGGAAGAAATTCATAGGATTTTTCAGCCGCTTCTCCATACACACAAATATAAACCAAAACAAAGTTATTTTTGAAAATCCCATTTCTGTTCTCACTCGCACATACTATATGTCAAGGATGATCATAGATTGGCTCTCTCGAGTGTAAAAGGCTGCACATAAATTATATGTATAAAATATGGCAAGCTAAAATTACACAATGTATAAAAGTAATTAATTTACCAATTTATAAAGTTATTAGTAAACTTAAACTAATAAATTCCAGAAGTATTTGTTTTATTTCATTTCTTGTTAGTCAAGTAACGTAATGTTATTCAAAAGAATAAACAAAAAAATGTTCTACGTAAAATTTTGCAAAGAATATATTTAGCCACGCATGGTATTACTTTTTAAAATTAAATATTAGAATTAAAGTAAACATGAAATATTGAAATATATATATATAATATAAATTATTAAATTGAATATTATACATACTACATGTAATTAAAATTAAAGCAAACGATAAATTGTTAAGCTGAATGCATTTTAAGTTAAATGTAATCGGTAAATTATTAAACCTAATATATTTTAAGCTAAATGGAATTGAAATTGAAGGTAACGATGTATAATAAATTGCTTAACTGAATATATTTAAAGCTAAATATTTTTAAAATTATATATAACTGAATATAATATAAACTAAATACCATTAAAATTGCATATAATTGAATATAATACAAGCAACATGTAATTAAAATTGAAGCAAATGATTAAATATTGTTAAACTGAATATATTTTAAGTTAAAGAAAACTAAAATTAAAGGAAACGATTAATTATTAAACTGAATATAATTGAAGCTAAATGTATTTAAAATAAAAGGGAACGGTAATTGTTAAATTTATTATAAAATAATATAGAAAAATTTAACATTAAGCCTATGGATAGAACCATAAAATTGAGATATTTGAATAATATCCTAGCATCAGTTAAAATTACCAAGTGTTTATATTTAACATTAGAGTTAAAAACATTAAATATAGTTTAAAAGCACATGGAAAGATTTAACAATAAGTCTATGGATAGAACCGTCAAATCAAGAAACAGAACATGGTTATAAAAAATCTTATTTACATATAAAAAACTGAAATGTGATCTGGTACGACAATTTATAACCTATCGAAAACAACATCCCCTTGGGTGATTAATAAAAATATTGAACAGATTCTGTCAAACAGATTTGTTCAGAAAATTTCTAAAAGTTAGGTTTGTTTGTGGGTGACTAAAGAACGTTGTCCATATCAGCAGTTAGGTACCGAAAGTTTGGTTAATGACTTGTTAGAGCAGTTCGCAGGAGCTCAGTTAAATGTAGTTCATTGAAAACAGATTGATACTTCTTTTTAATAAATTTAAGTGTTGAATGCAAACACGCACAACAATATGAAATAAGTACCGAAAACTGAGATTAGTCTCAGAGCACACTCTTCGGTTTTAAGATATTTTTGTTCCAGAATCTGTTTCCAAAGCTTAGTAGTTTAAATCACTGTTTAGTCTTGGAGAAATTCACAAAATCGCATTATTTTGGGGGAAATGAAGTGTAATCTAGGGAAATTTTACATTGTCCCTCTGGCAACATTGAATGAAAGGAACTTAAATATTCCTATTTGAATTAGGGCTTACAATGGCAGAAAAACTAGCCACCCGTACTATGTACTATAATAGTAAATGATGATAAGTTGTATTATTATAAGCAATCAAAATTTTAAAATGTTCAGACATTTGATCATTACTTTGATTTAACAGTAGAAATAACTAATGTAATATTTAACGTTCATTTGTCCTTTTTGTGTGATGCTTTATAAAAATTTGCTCACAGGTATCGAATATATTTTCTAATAAATACAGTTTCCTCTCGGAAAAATCATTATTAAATTAGCCAATGTAAAACTGGGAGTCCAATGAAATTTCTTTTATTTCCTTACTGAAAAACAAGGTTTTTGTTTTGAAAATAAAAAATCAGAACTTTTAATTTAATTCATAGATTAAATAATTATTCGAATTTCACGAAAAGGATTCGGTTCCCATGAAACGTTTTTGAAAATAAAATTTAATCTCTGCAAATTCCCGCATTTTTATTTGTCTCGCAGCATTTATTGCTTATATTTTTTGCGAATGAAAGAAAGTTAAAAATATTCTTTACAGTTTACAAGTCTAGTTAGTAAATTCGATTTTACACACATTTAATGATTACAAAATCTAAAAATTTCTTTTATTTTTGTTGAATAACAAAAAAAAAAAAAAAATGTTCCATGCAAATTTTTACACAAAACTTATTTAACCACCAAAGGTGTTAATTTATTTTAATAATTATTATTCTATGTTGAATAATCATCGAAAATACCAAAATAAAATGAATATTTTCACATATATTACTGTATTCTTTTTTTCCCATCGCCATCTTCTCGTTACATTCCGAGCAAAAAAAAAAAAAAAAAAAAAAAAAAAATCTACCGGATGAAAACGATGCCAACTTTTGATGACAAAAAGGAATAAGACAAACGATTATGTTATAAAAATCAACGCATTCAATCCATTATTAGAATTAAAGCAAGCCATAAAATATTTATACGAACAATAATATTCTTTTCAAATAATAAAGAAAACGATAAGTTATTAAATTGAAAATATTTTAAATTAAATTTAACTATTGCCGTAAAAAAAATAAATAAACCTTTACGTATTAATCTCTATTCTTAACACTAATACTTCATTGAGGCGACTATAGTTCCAACCGAAGCTATAGTGAATCGGCTTGAAGAAGCCAAATTTTTTTTTTAAAAAAAAAAGTGACGAACATTTCGCATTTTAATTAGATAAGTGATCAAGGACGACATTTTTGTGGCCCTTTATATTGGCTAACTAAAAATAGAATAAATAAATAAAAAAAACTTTAGTATTTTCAGAACGAATTGATGACAGAAGTACAAGAATATGAAGATTAAAAAAAAAAACCCATCCAAATCTTGAGAAGAGCAATGCATAAAATGATTTTAATGCGTGAAAGCTAGGCATTAATAATTAATAAAGTTGAATGCGATCGGGTTTATTCATTTTTAATTTAAAGCTTGCATGTTTCTGTGAAATTAACACACCCAGTTTTATCTAATGAGAATGGAACTATCTCTTGTTTAATAATTGTAGAATTGGATAAGGAAAAATGATGGATGAGTGATAAATGAGCCATAAATATTGAATAATTAATATGTTGATTCAAATATGTGTATCAACATGTTTAGTATGTTGCGATTATTGACAGAAGGGAAACGTTATTGCTATTTTGATAAGAAGTGATTTACCGATTTAATGAATGCATGAACTACGTTGGTAGTAAATTTTAGTCTTTGATAAGATGCAGTTTCAAATAATCTGTAAAATGAAAGAATCATTGGAATGCTGCGCAATTAATTTGAATAAAGTTTTCGTATTGAATTTTTACTTTATAATACAATTAAATAATAATACACTTAATTTTTGTCTGAAATTTCCGTATGTATTAAATTAAAAATGCGTCGTGCTGATTTCTAAAACAGTATAAATTTTTCTCTGTCTTTAATGTTCATTTATAATCGTGAAAGATATCTTTTTAAAAACTTATCTTACCTAAAACCTCTTTCCTGTACGAAATATTCAGGCTTCTAATGATTGAACCTATTTGTTGAGAATAGAGGCTTAAGGTTTATTTTATATTTTCATTTTGCATCAACAATGGCTACATTTTGAAATAATAGTAATCACTTTCTTCCATTTAAATATCTGAACAGAATATTGTCTATTTTAATATTTTATCGTTTGCTTTAAAGTTAATATTTATTTAATAATTTGACTTTTATCGTGGAATCGTTTGCTTTCATTCTTTTTGTTATCTGAAGTTGGCATTGTTTTTGCGCTTAAGAAGATTGTATACTTTTATTGTGAGAACAAAATGATGATTAAACGGGAAATAAAGCGAGATTCCAGAAATAATACTTATGAGTAGAATAAAATTAACGTTGAAAATCCTTAGATGTCTTTATTACGCCTGTTTTGTAAAGGTATAAAACGTTGAACTACCCAGGATTGAAATTAAAGTTGAAGAACCTATAGTGTTGCAAACAATACTGATAATATTACACTAATTAAAAATGCTACCGAAATTTAAGCAAACAAAATGAACGACTCTGGTACTTGAATTGCACTTCTGAAAAGTCTCTTTGATAAATTTATTGTTCTTTTGGTGTTTGGATCAATGTGTGTTTTCATTATTATCCATAATTTTTCGTTTCATCTATATGCCTGTCTAATTTGCTTCTAATTCTTATTTATATATATTTTGTGTAAAATAATAATTTCCTGTCGCGTCACATCCCAACAACTTCGACCAAGCATTTATCTTATGCTCGGTGGAAACATATTTTTGTTTTGAAAGAATTAGTGTAATTAAGGATTATGTATACAAAACGCTGTCTACTCTTGCTCATAAACGCAAAACTGCGTCTATGGAGCAGACGAGAGCCTTTCTACCAGTCATTTTGATTTCGTGAATGTATTATTAATCCTATGAAATTTCTACAACCTTCCTCAAATCGTTACTATTTTATCACTATTTATACAAAAAAGTACAACTGAAAGAAGAAAAAGTAATGAAGATTTCTGCGGAATTGCATTTCCTCGCCGATTTTTTAAAATACTTCAGATCAGATTTTTCAAGATCGAAAAACCCACAGACGAATAGTTAAAATAGTGATAAAAATATTTTAAAGAATAGGAGGGAAAATGTAATGTCGTAGAAACCTTTACTATTTTTTTGCTCTTTCGGATGCACTTTTTTGCATTCAAATAGATAAAATATTTAAGATTTGAAGTAATAGAAATTCTGTTGGATAAACATTATATTCACAAAAAATCGAAGTGGCTTGTAGACAGAGCCTTAAGTCTTGTGTCAGCTATTTGGTATGATCGAAGTATGAGTGTGATTCTCATAATTTTGTTCAAATTTAAAAAATTATTTTACGTTGTTCATTAAATATACCCATTTTATTTAGCAATTAGTATTTACTTTTAATAAATTTAGTTATTATGTTGCTTTTCTAAGTTATTTTACTTGAATAAGTAAACTTAAATAAGGAAAATAAGCAGGTAATAATGAAAACTTGTTTGTTACAGATAAAATTGAATATCATTTTTATTTTTCAGCGTATTTGAATTATTAAAAAAATAAATAAATTTTGTAAGCCATCCATATATTTGGGTTAATATAATTATATATGTAATACAGTGTACTTTTGTTTGAAGATAAAACTCGTAATTTAAAGAATCACAAATAGTGATAACATTATAAATTGATTGATTCAAATCTTAGGATAGATTATTTGTTTTATTTGCTTAGAATAATAATGAACTTATTGCAGTTCTTGAGACAATATTGGAATGATCAATTTGAGTACACAAGGCAGAGAGTTTTGAAGTTTATTAGTCTTAAAAAACTACCATTGTATCTTAAGTATGTTTCGAATTTCATTTAGCGATTGATGTTATCAACTGTGAATGCCTTTTAATTGCATTTTTTTCTAGAATGCATTCTGGTAATTAAATTGAAAAATATTCTAGAAGTTAAAAGGTGATATATAAAATATTTTTATCAAATTTTGAATCAAAATTCTTGAATCATCAAATAAAATAAATAAAATTGGGTAATTAAATCTTTAGAAAATAGCCTTTTGTATCCTCTTTCATTAGGTGATAATAAATTAATACAAATGTAATACAATTTAGTGATTTAAAATATTGAATTATCTTCAGTAACAACCATACCCTTTTGAATGAGGCATTTAGGATTATTTCTTTCCATAAATTATGTTTTAAGATTTGAACTTTCGAGCATCAACAATTCAAATATATACGGTTTTAGTGAACAAAATATGTGAATACTTAGTTGTACCGTCTTTAGAAATAAAAGTAGCATTGCAGATGGATTGATAATACGAAAAAATTAATAAGATTGCTATTAAAGTATTTTAACCAGTTTTAATTTTATCCAATTAGTGCATTTTTTAATCAATTATTACCTCGTCAAGAAAAATTCTCCAGTTTTTTATATGCATCCTCATTATAGCGTAATGTATTTTTTTAATAGGATTTTCTAAAGAAATTATCGGAATAGCAGTGACTTGCAAGAGTTATTTTCTTAAGCTAAAGATCTTTATCTTGGAATTTTATTTTCGATAGAAATTTATATTAAAATTGGAAAGCAAGTTACATGATGATGTTGTCTCCTAAATGTAAATAAACCTTTAACTATTTAAATTTGAAAAATTTCTAATGGGTGTTCTGAAGCTAATTTTTCAGAAGAAAAGGAAAAAAAAGGGGTGGAGGGGAATCGGATTAGCAAATACAGTCGCATCCTATAAACTCGTTTCAGTCGGGGTCCAGATTTATTAAACCACGAAATATAAATTTAGATATAATATAAATTCCAACTTTGATATGAATTTTCTGTATTACATGCACACTCTTTGGATATTATTTAATTATTATGGAAATTACTTATATGAGAAAAAAAATCTGTATAACTCTTTGAAATTTGACCAATAAAAATAGTTAAACGTACAGCTAGTCTCATAGACTGCGAGATCTTGAAAATAATATCTTACAAAAGAGAGAAAAAAAAAAGAAGTCCACACTGCAACATTTCACTTTCCGAGAAATGGTGATACATATCCAATCCAAGCATTCAAATCCAAAAGGATAAATAAAGTTTTAAAATGGTCGATCCTCTCTTAGTTCCAAACTTTCAAAGGATGCGTCTTAAAGGTAATCTCGTTCAATTCCATGTGGCCACGGTAGCCTAGTGGGCATGGTCGTGGACTCACGGTCGGTGGTTTTGTCGAGTCGAGAGTTCGAGCCTTGATGCCATGGAAAACCCAGGATGTAGTCGGAACTGATGTATGTTAAATCTGTCGAGGTCCTAAGTGTTTCCAATGACGTGTTATGGAGGTTTGGAGAGGGAGGTGCCAGCTCAGGTGTCGTCCTCGTCACTTGACCGAGACTCAAAATTACGAGTTCCGTCACCAATAGTCCTCTGGTGCGATGTTAATAAAATCAATAAATCTTTCAACTCCCTTAAATCGGATTTTTACCTTCCATCTTTTGAGACGAAAGTCACTGCCAGCACTTTACGATCAAGGAAATTGAGATTTCTGATTTCATAAGAGACTCTTGCCCTTCTTTCTTGCTTATTGTTGGTGCACAGGTACCATTTGATTTAATTATTTCTATTGATTGCAATTTCTTTCATTCGGAGTATCAGTTTGCTACTGCAAATTGGAAATCCTTGACCTGCTTAGCTCGTGATTTATAAAACAGAAAGAAATAAAGGTATTAATGTCTGTTCTTAACAGGAAGTCCCTATATCAACTAAAAATAGATTAATCTGAATTTCATAAAAGGGTCTCATGGTAAAACTACGAGTTAAGCGGACTTGTGTATTAATGAATCGCGAATTAAGAGGTCCGACTATATACTTCTTTTTTATTTCTCTTACCAAAAAATCATTAATATGTCCCTTTCTAGTGTTCCATTTGATTAAATTTTTTTTGAAAATTCATTACTTGATGAGATTCGCTCTTATGTTTAGTTGCTTCTTATTGGAATCATGATTTTATCTAGTCCTATCTGTTTTGCTTTTTCCGGTGTGTCCACATTCTTTTCTCGAGTTAACTTATGCAAATAGAATACGAAATGAAGTGAATTGTATCTAGTGTTTGTATGTAAGATTTCTCTCAGAAACAGTCGGAAGAAGAGATCAAAGGAGAATTACGATCAGTTTAATTTTTGGAGTGTGTAAGCGAGGTGTTGTATTTTATTTATATGGTAACCAGTGTTGAATTTAGTTTGAAATAAGCAGAATCTGAATTATAAAATGAGTTATGAGTGATTAAAGAAATACTCATGTTAGGAATGGGCTCTGAGGTATGAGGCATCGGAATTGGAAATGGAGAATAACTCACTGTAATATTGACCAGGGATCGATTTTCCTCTTTTTAGAGGCTCGTAAGTATGATACTCTTCGTATCCCCACAATCTTGTCACCATAACTTTTCTGTCCAGTGAGACCCTCTTCACCTTCTTTGGAGCAGATTCACTGAAAGAAATTCATTTTTTGATAATTCTATGGTTTCTGGTGTACGAGGCGTAGTTATTAAATAATAAGACTGACGCTGCCACAGAAGAAGTACGCATGCGCCAAACCCCAGCGACTGACAGCTATTTAGCGTGAAGCTTTCTCTTTCGAATGCAGTGTATATCGTTTCTGTAAACAAATCTGTATAGACGTAGCCTTCTTTCGCATTATAATTATAATTTTTTTGGTGGAACACAAAATAAAAAAAAGTGTAATAATAGAGTAACGCATTGTTGTGAAATTTCATATGAAATTTAGAGACACCGCTTCTGAAACTTATAATTTATTGAGTGAAGTGGATGGCAATGAATGCTAATCAAGTGAACGTGTTTTTGAGTGGTTTAAACGCTTAGATGGCCGAGAAGACATTGAAGATGATTCACACCCGGGTCGCCCTCCCACGCAAAAAGCGGATAACGATATCGAAATAAATCGGTAATCTGGTTCGATCTGACCACCAGTTAAGTATTCGAAAGATTATTGAGACTGAAGGAATTAACAAAGAATCCAAACGGCAAATTTTTCCACGAAGACAATGTGCTGGCTCATTCCATAATGTCTGTCGAGAGGTTTCTATCCAAATACAGCATTCCAGTGTTAGACCATCCACCTTATTCGCCGGATCTTGCACTATATGACTTCCATCAGTTTCCGAAGATGAAATCTGCGTTAAAAGGAACAAGATGTGAGCTCATTGAAGCTGGAAAGAGAAAGTGGCACGCGTCCTGAAGGAACTGGCAAAATACTTCCAGCATTGATTCGAACAATGGAAGATTCACGAGGAGCGTTGTAAAGATAAAGGAGGGGTGAATATTGAAGGAGATAATAAGTAAATATGATGACATCAAAATCAAATATTTTTCAGCGTCAGTCTCGTTATTTAATAGTCATACTTCGCACAATAATGAATGTAGATCTCATTGGCGGAGACAACCAAACTTGTCAACAATCAAAATTTGATTGCTGAGTAGAAATTAATGCCACATTTATTTTGGTTCGTATAACAGATGATAACACACAATGGTAACATTAATTTGTTTTAGTAGCGTCATCTGTCGTCAATATCAAGTACTTTGTGGACCACCTTCGTAAGTAAATTTTAAAAGTAATCTGTATTCTTTTAACTTCATTGATGTCTATTGCTATGTCTTACAATGACTAGATACTCTCTCTTCATGTGACTTAATTTAGTGTTGAATATGATAAAAATAATTTAGCTTAAAATTTCTATTGTATTGAATCTGTCAATATTGTATTCCCTTTTATGGCTTGTGTAAATGTCGCAGATCATTATCATACGTTGTTTACCGTAAAAATTAGGGTATGAAGTCACTACTAAATTTTATAAGTCGGATGTCATTTTTGTAAACATTAGTGCAGACATCGGTCCGTGTATATTTTAATAAAGAAAAAACCAAATGAGAAATAACAACCATTATGGTTAAGTGTAATGTAGGGTTTGATGATCATAGTGATTGGAGCGATTATGAAGAATTTTTGTTATTTTTTATATTCCACATGGAATTACAAGTCTATTCAAAACAATAAAATAATTTTAATTAACGACGAGAATAAATTATAAAATGAAAAAAAAATGTTTGTTTGTTTTTTCAAAAAAAAAAAAAAGATAGTTATATCATGGAAAACTTTTCATTGTTTAATCGTACTAAATTGAGGTGAAATACTTAGATATGCTTTGTATGAATCCTTCCAACTAAAAGTATAGTTTCTCGTACTGCAATAAACATCTCAGTTATACATACCGTATTTTTACATGTACAAGGGACCCACTTATATATTGAAGTCCTTGATGTTTTTAGTTAAAATTTGGGGAAAATATTTTTCAATGAAGATGTTTTTTTATTTTAAAATATTAAATATATATATATATATATATATATATATATATATAGATATAGATATTTTCATACAAATTATTTCTCCTCATTAAACTCGTCTGAAGCTTGAAGTATTACAAGTTACTCGTATAAAAATTTAAGTATAATTAAGGTGACCAATCGTCCTCCTTCAAGGAAGACAGTCCTCCTTTTGCAGGTTCTTTCCATCCACGAAAAGTGTCCTCTTTTCTGTCCACCTTTTCGATATTTTAAAACTAATTTGTTAATCGCTGTATTCAGAGATGCCGCACCAAACTGTTATGCAAATATTGAATACAAAAAACGTTTAAGGTATTCAAAGGTTAGATGTGGCTTGTTCTAAAATCTGCTATTGTGAGCGTATTTTACAAATTTTTGAGCCTCTCCGTTCATTTTTTTAAGTTAGGACAAATGTCCAAAAATTCTGGGATTTTTTTTCAATTATGAATTATCAGAGCTATTAATGTATTTTGTACATAATCAGGCATCTATTTTCCCCAAACGATTCAAAATATTAAAGGCGAACATATTTCAGCTACAGAAGTTAGTCTTATATTTAACGATTTTGTCTTTCAATATAAATCACGGTTTGAAGAAAAATTTATTCCTTAAATAATAAAAAGAGATAAGAAACTTGTCATTAAATCCGGGTATAACAGAAAAATTCACCAGAGAAATGTAGAATTCTTACCAAACATGTTTCCATGATGTCGAAGAATGGTCTGAAACAACTATCACAGGGAATAAAAGTTTTCAATGGTATTTTTTGACTTCATCGTAAGTAAATTGGGCAGATATTGAAAATTGTGTTGAGTGTTTATCGAAAGAAATGCCTCGTATTAAAACTGATGACAGTTGTTTGTTTGAAGAAATTAGAAGACTGAATGTATATTTAAATTCTGCTAAACTAGAACAATGGGAAAATCAGCATGTTGAAATTGATAAAATATGGGTGGAAATATTTAACCATTTAAAAAAAAACACACGTTCCCTATGAAAATTAAGCTATTCTTGTTGAATTTACGTTGTGTTGCCCTGAACTAATGCCGCATTTGAAAGATTTTTTTCTCATTGGTAATGATTTTTGAACAAGGGAGAGATCAAGATTGAATGTTGATATTCTACAGCTGCAGACTAATTCACTACGAAGGATATTTCTTGCTCCGAAATTTCCAATAAATTGTTAGAAAATGATATATTGACAAAAAATATTCATTCGATGGAAAAATACTCGTTTGATAAAATAATTAAAAAGGATGTAAGTATAGTTAGAGTACTTTTGTTTTAATTAATGAAATGTTTGATTTATTTACACTGTACTTTTTTCTTAAATTTATTCGTCCCCCTTTTCATTGTAAAAATATTGGTCACCTTATTATTACACATGCTGTTTTGCAGTCCTGGTCTCTCTCGAGTGCTTCCCTTTCAGTATGGAATCGCTCCCTTGTTCTGCCTTCCCGATAAGCACCCTTCGAGTGCTGAGTTAACAATGCTATCAGTTACATGTAAGTGACTGGTGGAGTCAGCATCTCCACACTTTCCTGACCGCACTCTCCCGATGTGCAGGGGAACTAATATCGCGTAACCCCTTCTCTTTCCAATTGCTCCTTTGCATACCGCTCCAGTGGAGAGATAATGCCCAACCCTTTGATTGGAAAGGGATGGCCTTTCGGGTAGATTCTGCGATAATGGTGGAGAAAGAAGAAATTTGTTAGAGGATGGGGAAGTTTTGCATGGAGGGACTGTGCAAATAGTTTTTTTTTTAAACTGAGACGTCCTCGACGAGGAAAAATGAGTTTATTTTATGTCAAGCTCAAGTAATTCTAAATTTTTTTAAGAATTAAAAGCAATGTGAGTCATTTCTGAACATTTAGATACATGTTTATTTAAGTATATGTTTATATAAATAAAATAGCGCCTATATGAATGAGTAATTACAAATAGGATAAGATTTGACGAAAAAATTTCCGTGTTTACGGTGAATGGAATAATGATAATATTCCATGAATATTTTTTCCCTCTCAATGGCAGAAAAACTATTTCATTATTATATGAAATGAATTTTATTCTTATATTCACGGATAAGAAGACTCAAATAAAAGTGAAATGATTATCTTATCTTTTTTTAAAGAAGTTTTTATTTTTTGCAATATTTGTAAGCATAATTCAGATTTCATTTAGTTCTTATACTGTTTGAAAGAAGGCGTTGCTATACTTTTCTCTCTCTCTATATATATAAACAAAACACAAATGGTACTTTCACAAACTTAAATACTCCAAGAATATCAAAAACTAAAGAAAAACAATTAAAAGAAAAAAATTTAATATGTAAGGAAATAACTAAAACTCAAATTAATATTTATGATCAAATAAAAATTTACTTAAATAGTCAAATAATCTAAACGTTAAAACCCCGAATTCCAAAAATTCAAAACAAACTATTAGAGAACCAAATATATTGAAATAAAGCAAAGTGATAGAGAAAAGCAGAATTTAGGAAAATATAAAAAAAGGATATAATGTAATTAATACGGTTCCATACTTTGGAATGGAATGTGTTTTTGTACCGGTAGTTACTGATCAAACCACCACAATTCATTGAACAACATTATAAAAAATGGCAAGAAATCAAAATTCAGAAAATTCAATCACAGAAAAAGTAAGTAGTAACATAGTTTAACATATTCAATTACAGTACAAAATACCAATTTACATTTAACTAATTATCTAGAATATTGTAATAACAATTAAAAATCTTAACTAAAAGAGTATATATAATATATATATAAAGTTCTTTTTCTGAAAATAAGCATGTAAAAATTTGCTTTATGAATTTTAAATCTTTATGATCTTGGAAAAAAGTTTATAACAATAGCCGTTTTTATTATCAAAAATTATAGTAAAATTTCCATATTTGAAAGCAGAAAATGATCCTTTCAAGCATAAAGATTAGGTTTCTAAACAAAATTTGCACCAGTCTCATTCACGATATTTTGTATTTTATGCCAGAAGGAATTCATCTTGCTAGCTTTTGTAAAAGGAAAAATTATTGTTTTTAAAAAAGGCAGATTAATGTGCTTAATATTTTGAAAAAAACTGTTCAAGATCTAGAATCGTATTTAATAATCTCCTAAGAAAAATTGGAATTTAAGGAATGAAAAAAAAAAAAAATTGGCAGATTAGAAATTCTAATACATACAACAAATATAATGGTTGTAAGAAAAGCTTTTCACAACAAAGAAACTTTAAGGGAATTTAGAAAAAAAATTTAGACTTAACAAGTTCCTCAATGAACAGCTCAAAATAGTTTGAAAAAAAAATCGTAATATTTATGTTGAAAAATTAGTGTCATGTGCGCTTCTTATAAAACCAACATAAGAGAAGACTTGTTTTGCAAAAAAATACATTCATTTAGGACCAAATAGAATGATGTAATTTTTTCTGACGTAAAAAGATCAATCTGAATGGGCCAGATGGTTTCTTCATTTCTGATAACTAGCGTAAAACCAAACATGTTGTTCCTGAAATTAATATTATGAGGGTACAGTAATGGTTTTGGGCACTTTATCCGCAAAATGAACCCTGCCAATCGTCTTTAACAACTACAAAATGAACTCTGACAAATATGTTGACATATTAGACGAAAGTTTCTTCACCTTAGGGTCCACTAATTACTTTAGGAGACTTTTTTTTCAGCAGGATAACTCTTTCATACATATTTCTAAGAGTGAAAATCCTTGGTTTGTTGTTTATGTAATAAATTTACCTTGATTATCTGCTGAAGAGTTCAGATCTGAATCTAATGGAAAATTTTGAAGCCCCTTATTGAGGGAGAAGATAAAAGAATAACACTCAATATCTGTATTAACAGGATCTTGCGTTAGATATCAAATACGATTGGAGTAAAATTTTTATAGACCTTTAAGAAAAACTTTCAGAATCGTTGACATGTAAATGCAGTTGCTACATCTACGTACTACTTACATTTGCGTATATCTTGAATTAAGTACACCGTATTTATAACTTTGAAAAGTTGCAGAGTAATTATAAACATAACATGTTAAAACTGAGCATAATTATAATTTTGAAGTTTAAGTTTAATTTTAAAAATTTTTAATTTAAATTGTATGACTTAAATTTCCCTTTTTGATACGAATATTGTGCAATACCCAGAAATCGTAAATATAATTTAGAAAAAAAATGTGACGTTTATTGAGTAGAAAATATCCTCGTTATATAATGTGAAAAATATCAGCGCTATGGTTGAAGTAGATTTTGAGGAAAATGTATCCGATTTTTTTTAAAAAGAACACACTGTTTCTGAAAAATACATATTCAGATAATTTCTTCTATGGGATGATCCATCAGTTAACAATTTAAAAATTTAACTTTCTAAGACTCTATTTATCAAATCCTCACAAATAATATATCTATGGTATCAGAGAAGGATTCCTATGTTTTTTAACAACAAAATTTCGAAAAGGCAAAAATTGAAGTATTTTAAGATATCAGTTGCCTTATTGCTGGTTGGATGAGGTAGAAATTTATTCTTGAGAAAAATAATCAAGTAAAATGATTAACTACTTCATGTACGTTAAAGTTGTGTGCAAAAAGCTATGTTTTAAGAGTAAAGTTTATTTAAATATGGTTCTCATCTTGAATTTACGAATATACTGTTAAACTTGTAGGCTTTTTAAATGTTCGTTTCGAAACTGTTTTTGTTTTTAATTGATTTCAAGAAAGTGTTTTCACCAGAATGTTGATAAGGGAGATGATGTGTTTTATTTTCTACCCACCCATTTTACGAAAGTTTTTTTTTTTTTTTTTTTGTCTATTTTAAAGATTTCCTTATGTGTTTTCTGATTTAAAAAATATATACATTTAAGAATCTCCATGAAATTGGAGTATTATTCAAATTAATACGATGGTTTAAACTGAGAAAGTGCTAGATTTTGTAGCATTAACTTTACGATCTTTCGAATTTAAAGTAGCATGTAGACATCAGCCCGGAAGATTGAATGAATTGAAATAAAATAATCTTATAAGTTGAGTTTTTATGAATCTTTCAATTGATTCACCATCTTAAATTAAAACAGAAATACAAATAATTGCATGAAATGGTGTCAAACTTATTTCCAATAAATTATTATGCGTTAAAGGCAGAAAATGTGCCTTACAAGTTTCAGATTGTTGGGAACTGGATTTTGAAAAGAGGACTAACCAATTTATTGTCTGGAGGTGATAGATGAATATCATTTTTTTTATAGAATCCTTTTTTTCAATAAGTAATTGAATAAATATTTTTAAAACTATTAAAATTCGTTATATGTTTGTTCTCTATAAAATGGAAATAAAACTTTTATAATTCTTACGAATTTAATATTTTTTTTTTATTATTTTGCTTACATTTTAAGTGTGTACCAATTTGTTTTTTTTTTTCTTTCTAAAAACATTTCTTTTTACGCGAATTCTATATACGTCTGATTTTTAGGAACATCTTACGGGGTTGATCGGTTTTTAAACATAGAAAAGGTCAACACCATCAAGAAGCATGTTTTTATCGCCTAATTTGGCGCCCTCTTTGTCCCCAGGACCATCCTTACTTATTCATTAGTATTGATTGGCATATTTTCTCCTTGCATGTAAACCATCTTTCTGGCCACAATACCACCTTAGCCGGGAAGAGAATGTTGTCTAAATTTTCCGTAAACAGTGTATTAAACTATTTAAGGCTTAAGTGCACTCTTCGACTTTTTTTTCTATTTGAAACATAGATAAATTAAAATAATTGCATTTCTCCAAACTTATTTATTGGGATATATAAGAACATGGTCATTATTCTGAGTCAAGAATTCTTTTTAAGCTTTGCTTTTTGTAGTGTTCTGAAAAATGCAAATCAATATTAAATTTGAGTTTATAATAACTGATATTTGTATTCTCTGTATGATTCATTAATTGTAATTGATATTTGAATTATCATCTCGACTTTAATTCGCTATTTAACAAATATTTTGTGCGTCCTATATAAATGTAATGTCAACGAGAAACAAACAATGTAACATTTATACACCTGAAACGACTATATAATTCTGTTTATTTATGGTAATTGTTACGAAATTTTTGTAAAGAAATTGATTAGTTTTCTTATAAACCATGTCTTTATAAATCAAAGATGTGGTCATAAAAGTTAAATATTGGAAATAATATTTTTTTACATTAACATTTAGAGAAGTTACTACAATGTAGAATAAAAAATCATTTGAGTTACAAATGTTAGAAACTCAAATCTAGTTTTTTTTGTAAGCATTTTGAACTGCCTGTCCTTTTCAGATTTTTGAGTTTCAAAATAAATAAATAAAAAAAAAAAAACTAAAATCATAAACTAAAATTCCAATTGTCATCCGAATAATAATAAGAATAGTTAATGGTAATTGCTTCACTTGCAGTTGCAACAAAAGAAAAATGGGGGGAATAAATTTACTAGCTTGACTGACTGGAGTCATTTCTCATTACGGATGAATAATTAAATTTCCATTACGGTTAAATGAAAATAGCGAAGTGACAAGTAGTATTTGGCTGATTGATATCACTTCTCATTTTGGATGAATGTTTTTCATGAATATGTACAATTTATTTCTTGTGGAGCTGTCTCGTTAAACACTCGTGTATTGTAATCTGCGAATAAGAACATTGTTTGGGTGTGTGTGAACAGAGAACATGATCAAAAATGTTTCTAATCATCACATAAAAAGACTTTGGAATAAAAAATGCAATTATGAAGTGTTAAGTAGTTTTAACGCTAACTTCTTAACTAGACGGTGATTTCTATTTTATTCACCGAAACTATTTTATGATAGAAAATATAGAATATGTGGATATGCGGTTTTCATTGAACTTTGTGACTAAGGGTTATTTGCAATTTTCTCTTTACTATCCCCGGGGACATTTTGGTAAATTGAATTGCGTATAGTTACAACTCCTTGACAACCAAATGAAACATGAATAGTAGATCGATAGAAATGGTGAAATAGAAATGAAAGGAAATAGAAGGAGATAGAGGCTGACGATAAGCTGATAGATATTATAGATTGGAATGAATCGGTAGTCATGGAAGTGGTCCATGATCAGAATAATAGGAGTCGAATCTTAATTGAGAAGTTATTGAATTGGAATGAGGGATTTGGCAAGCTAAGACTTTATAAACAAGATTGGTTGAGTTAAGAGGAATTCGAGAGAAAAAGTGAGCGATTTTTAGTATTTTTTGTTAAAAATAAAGTGTGTTCTCCTTTTTGTATCTTCAACTGAGTTTTGAATTTATTGACCATTTAATTAGACTTAAAGAGAGCTGTAGAGTTAAATAATAAAGAAAATGCGTCAAAACTTGTTCGATATATGACGTATTATTTGTACTTTACAACTGTAGTGTGTATTTGAATACTTAAAAATAATCAAACAGAGCAAAACATTTAACAAATAATCGATTATGGGCTTTCACTTGGTCTCTCAGTCCCTTTGAAAGGTTGTATTGTAATTTATATTACTTCGTTACAACATCGTAGCATTTATAAATATAATTTTTTATTCAAAATAACCTTTTTAACAGCAAAAAAAATTTGCAATAAATTATTTGAAACATAACGTCAAAAATTAATTTTGTTATTCTTTACAAATAATAGTAAATGTTTAAAAAGAAAATACTTTCCTCCCCTCCAAAAAAAATGGCGAAGCTTTTTCTTTTGGATGTTTTTTGTAGAGAATAAAAGCCCAAATTGTGGATTACAATCTGCTAAAAATATTATTTGATTGTTTATTTAAATCTTTTTTTATTCAATAAAAACATCATCATTACTTTTAAAGTAGGAATTAGCTACATGCCAATTTAATATTTTAATGGGAATTAGATTATTCGTACTTAGCAACTTCGATCAAATTTATTGTCCCTTTCCGTATATAATCTTTGTTTGACTGATTGTTTATTATCGTTGCACGAAGAAACACTATGAGAATTTTCAACGACCTTCTCGTAATTTTGAGTCTCAGTCAAGTAACGAGAACTACACCTAGCATTCCAAAATCCTAGATTCCTTACCATCTCAAAGTGAGGACTTTGAGCCTCGATATAGTTAACATGCATCAATCTCCCTAGGTGAAGGTTCTTTATTGGCATTAGGCTTCGATCGCACAATCATTCGGCTACCACGGTTGCAGTATAAAGGTTTATTATTACATTTTTTTTGTGACCTGTAATGTAAAGTATATTCTTATTAAAGATATAAACGATTCCTCCCCTGCACATTTTTTGAAAGACAATCACTATCACAATTTCTGTGCCATTTTTCTTCAGATTTAATTTCTTCCGACAAAGATAATGTACTGTTGATTGTATTACAATTCCTGAAAGATAAATCTTATCACAATTTTCATTTCATTCTCCTTCATAATCAATCTCTAACAAAATACATTAAAGACTTACTAACATTCACATATTTCCTTCCTTTGAGATGTTTCCGTTTACTGCTTCACGAAAATACATAAAGCATCCGATAAATAATAAAATTACTCTCTACTCTAAACCCATTAATGAACACTTCAAACGCTACCGAATAATAAACATTAAGATTATTACAGGTCACATAATATAAGATTCCAAAGTCAACACATCGATTTATCGATCACTATTGTTTTTAGGTCTTCCATTTATCCCTAAGTACATCAAGGGAGGGAAAGTACATTTAAACTTTTAAAAGGCACCCTCCAGTTCCGTAAAGCAAGCTATCACGTGACTCTTACACTCAGCGGGATATGACGACTGCTCACGCAATGCACTCTGGGGAAAAAGATGAATCGGTCCTTCCGGTCGAGACGGAAGTTCCGCATATCCGGTCCATCCCCCTAAATGTACTTCCTAGGAAATGGAAATTGCTCCGCGGGATTTAATATTATTTTGTTATCCCTCGAAGACGATTTGTATCGAATTACGTAGGGAAAGACGATATAAGGAATTATTCGAGGGAATAATTATATGTACGCGTCTGGTCGTTATCTCTTTTAATGTATAAGCGATGGGATGAAATTTGAGATGCAGTTTTACATACAGTTTTGAGTTTCAACATCTTTTATTAAGAATGAGAAAGAATCTTGGAAAAAATAATCGGTTTCGATTGAACTGAAAACTTACAATCAGATAGAGCTTTACACCGAAAATGACCAAAATACCGAAAACAGTTTAATCATCTTATTTGAGTTGTCTGACTTTTCTGAATAAATGTTAAAATATCTTATCTCTAGTTGCAATATTTAGTGAATTATTTAAGTGTTCTTTTGTAGTGTGCTAAATCATTTCATAGATTTTCAAAACCTTAAGCTACATTTTCTCTGCGATAATTTTCATGATAGTCATGTATTTAAAATGATAAGGCGTTATTTGTAAGCAATATAAGGTTTTGAAATTTTTCAGGTTGTTTTGTATAATAATATGCAGGATGATTATGAGCGCGAAATAAGGATTTATATTAATACAGTCTTTTTTTAAAAAAGAATTTAAAATATTAGGTATAGTTATTTTTTACTTGTTTTCATAGTGTCCGAAAGAAAAAAAATAAAAAATAAAAAAAACTATAAATAACACAAATATATCCAAATTCCATGCACACAATTGTGATGAATACTTCTGAGAAAATGAGTAAAGAAACTTTTTAAGGTACCTTCGAAGAGGATTTTTTTAAATTATTGAAGAAATAACTTTTTATATGCATTATACTTTAAGATATGGCTGAAAACTTAAAATACAATGTAAAATTTGCATAAATGAATAAATGTTTTAATATTTCAGCTCAAAAAGTACTTAAAAATAGCAGTAAAATGGCACTTGTGCAAAACACTAAAACTGAAAATTAAATAGAGATATTTCAATTCTGTAAATTTTATTATGATGAATTGAATCTAATTTAGGATTTGTGTCTCTCTCACAATTATAACCTGAAAATTAAATATTTATAGGAAGTTGTACTTTAACATGCAGAAAAAATGTACAAATTTGTGATAAGTTATGACTTTTATCATCAATAAAATGCAAAGTAATCGCATTATAACAATAGGAGAGATTCAAGTCCTGAATTCACTGTCATAGAGTATTCCATGAACGTTTCATAACATTATATACATAACTTTTTTCAATACGATGTTTTGCGCTGAAGCAAAATATGAAAATCTTGATTTTGAGAAAAGCTGAAAATACATTTCAACCCAGAATATTACCTAATTAAATAGGCATTTAACATTAAAAGGCCCCTGATTTGTAAAGTTCACTATCTGTATTACTTAAATAAGTTACCTTTTTCTTCCTGATGGCCTTTAAAACTTTCCTACGCTTCCATTTAACAGGTGTAGTATAACGCTTCAATTCCCTGATTCGATTGTAATCCAAATTTTTGTAACCCTTTACAAGGAAGTTGCCCGGATTTTCAATTTTCAGCTTATTTGAGACATTTAATCAGCCTTGATGTCTGTAAATAAAAAAATAGAAAAAGGCTTAAAATAATTTAGCGGAAGCTATTTTGAAATAATCTCAAATAATTATTCAAATGATCTAAATAAGATCGCCAGATGAATAAAAGAACTCTAAATTCAAATGATCTAAATAAGATCGCCAGATGAATAAAAGAACTCTAAATAAAAATAACGACTTTTTAACGTTTAAGTCTTTTATCAACAATAGAACCACATTTTTAAAAATTGACTCATCAAAGATTAAAAAATAACAATGTTGCCACACACACTCACTAAAATAAAAACTTAAACAAAAAACCAAACGATATGAAAATCTTTTGCGATACGATACAATGTCCTTCGTTAAATTATATAATTGCATCATATGCACCCAATTTCACACTTTTCAAACAAACAAAAACTTCCTTTAGTATTTTTTATCATATTACACCATTACAAGATTCATTTGCATTTTGGGTCTTAGGAAATTCATCTTGCAAGTTGGAAGATATTTTGATGGCGATATTACGTAAAATATCAATGAAAAACAAACATTAAAGTTCCATTTCCGGTAACAGAATGCTACTTCCAGTTCTAAAATTTGACACAGACTATTATTAAAATGCTTATAACTCAAGTTCTATATAAGGTAGAAACAAAATTGAAACTATGCTAGAAAGCTAAGAAATTTGACTTTAATAACAGACCGTAAATATAAAAAAAAATCGACTTTTTTTTACCGAAAATCGCGTTTTAAAGGTAGGCGGATACCTTCAAAATATTAAATTATTAAAATTTGTAGAAGTAGTAGGGATTTTAAAATATTGAAATATCTTGAAAAGAGTTAAAACTTTAATAATTGTTTGCATGAAAATGAAATTTTTTATGTGTGTTTAAATATGATGAATATAAACTATTCTTATAAATAATTAAAATAAATAGCCTTTGAATTATGTTTTAAGCCCCCTTAAATTATTTTTGTGTGAACCAAAACAAAGAAAGGTGTAAATTTCTTTTGAAGGGTGATAAAAAGAGAAATAATTTAAATTTAATTAACTCAGAAATATGACTATTAAATAACAGTATTGAAATATATCCCAATGCTAAAAATGATACTGTAAGGAAATTAATTTCCTATAAACAAGTCATAAAAAAATTTGAATAAAATTTATTGCGTGCAAATCAGTGATCTCGTGAATTAATTATATAATAATATAAGGTGTCATAAGAATTACTGCTGTACTACATTTCTACAGTAAAATATTTGGTAAGGACAAAAACGGTCACACTCAATGAAATGCTAAGTTTGAACTATAATCTTTGCAGATTTTTTCATTCAGTTCATCGACGTTCATATTCTACGCTGAAATATTTTTTTAGAAATTAACTTCTTGCTGTAAAATGAGAAATCTAGCTTGGCGTCAGGTTTTCATGCTATACCGTACAATGGTTACTAAAGTCACTGCGGAATATAATAAAAATAACTTAGTTTAAAATTTCTGTTGTATTGAATCTGGCATTACTGTATTTATTATATTATTCGCATTAATGTCACCATCATTATCACATATTGTTTACCATTAGAACTAGTAGGTACAAGTCATAGCCAAATTTTGTCTTTCAGTTAGATTTCATTCTTGTAAACATTAGAAAGAATAACAGTCAAAAAATATATTTGAGTAAGGAAAAAAACTTCTAAAATAACCACAGTAATTGATGAGGATAGTGCAGACATTGAAGATCAAGATGATTGGAGTGATTGTGAAGAATTTTTGTCATTTTTGATATTCCATTTAGAAATTTCAAGTCTATTCAAATCAATAATACAATTTTACTTAACAGCTTGTGTAAATTATAAAATAAAACTTGTTTTATGCAATAAAAATCAAATGGTTATTTCATGCAAAAGTTTTCTTTATATAATTGTACTGGAAAGAGTAAAAAATTGTTTGATAAAAAAATTAAAGAATTAAAATAGTTGGTTTAAGACGAAAACTAAGTTAAAAGGGAATAATAGCATTGAATAGGCCTACGACAAAATAACTCAAATTTGAGACAATGAGGCGAATGTAACTTCAGAAAGATACAAAAAAAAAAAAAAAAAAAAAAATCAATTAAGTATACTTTTCCTGTTTTTACATTAAAAAAAATTGAAACGTTCTGAAAGTAGAGCAACATAGAATCTTTGATAGGGAAGGATAACTACGCTTTCATTCTTTAAAATCTAATTCGCTTCAAAATTACATCGTATTATCATTGCATATTTTGCAACAACAAAATAAAACTAAATTACATTTCCTACTCAATGACGTTACCCATGGCTCTTAATTCGAGTCCAGATTAAATAGCTGCACATTTGTAAGGCTACCGATCCGGATTATTTGAGGAAGTAAACTGATTTTTTTACATGTTTGTAGATATCGATATTAATCAATATCGAAATATAACATCCATATATATCCGTAATATCATCCACATATAAGGTAATTAATAATGATATATGCTGTTTTATTTATACGAAAACATCGAACTTTAAATATAAAAATGATATTCAGCGCAAAAATTTATCTCATAAATATTTATGATGTATGACAAAAACTAATCATATTTATGTAAACTGCATAATTCATATAAACTGTTGGTAAGTTTTGGAAGTAAACTCTGGCTCCGCTTCTTCAATAAACGAGTTAAGTAATGGAGAAAAATACTGAAAGTAAAACAATGAACAAGTATAATTTAATATAAGTAATTGTTATTTATGAAAATTATTTTTTATTTTTATGACTTTAATAAAGGAAAAGTCAGACTTTACAATAGAAAGAATCTACTTACTAAGTGGATACGTTATTCATAATGATTATTGAAAAATTCAAAGACATGTGTACAGTCAGAGCCCATCTCGTCGTGATTGATCTATACATATGAGCCTTTAACTACCCAGCTAATCAGAATGCAAAGTATCAGAACATTCTACCACACGTACCTAACGAGGAATCTTTTCGTTTCATAGGATGTTGTAACTTTTCTCGCTATCTTCCGGGCACTAATTCTGAAGTTCTGATCTTTAATTTTTCATATTAATTTTAAATTTCTTAATATTAATTTTTGTCTAGTTTTTAATATATTGGGTTTTATTACCTAACTATGAAAACCGGGAGGTACGTGTTTAATTGTCGTAGAATCTCCATATACAACTTATACGCCTTCTATATTTGGGGTGAAGAAAAATTCTGAAAATACGTAACCTAAAAATACTTAATTTTAATATATGAATAATGATGAAATCAAAATAGTCATTAATAGTTAACTTGACGCTTATTTTAGTTAAATGTAACCAAATTTAACTAAGGATGATTTTACTATCAATTCTTTAATATTTTGGTTTTTAATTATTCTGAAAGATTTTTCAAACTTTTATGTTCTTAACAGATGAAAATAAAATTTGATATTTATGTTTTCGAGTAAAGGAACATGTAAAAAATGCACCAACTTAATAATGAATTAATAACGTGAGATAATAAGTGCCGTTTGAAAACTATGAGAAGTTATTGATTTGTGAAATTAATTTTACGAGAAAAAAATGGGAAATGATCCTGAAAAATCTTCAAAAAATTTTGTAACTGGAAATAATTGTAGGAATTTTGTGTTCAATATGAAGAAGTGAAAGACGTATATAAGGTGTCTCCAAACTATGGCCTACGGGCAGCACCAATCTAGCCTACGACAATTTATTTTGATTAAAATTTACAATAATTTTATTTGATTAAAATTTACATTGTTAACCAGACAAACCAATTAAGAAACATAATAACTGACATATGTAATGAAATTGAACATTTCAACTGTAATTAACAATACGAGATTTATCTCAAAAACTCTCTTACAATAAGTGCTATACATAAGTAATTCACATAATGAAATTAAGCAGATTAAGGAGACTTATGTAGCTGTAACTTTCCAATTACAATTGCTTGTAGTTGTGAACAATATTAGTGGAAATTATCAGCAGCGACACACACACATCAAATACTCTCAACTTGGATCTCTTGTGCAGATTTAGTCCACCTGTTTTTCGCAGCTCTATACAATTTGCATGTTGTAATAATATGTAACGCACAGCACGCGCGTCGGCTATCTCCACCGCCGCAATTACATGTCCAAGACATTTGCCTGAAGTACCAACCGAAATAGCGAACGGTACGGAGTCCACCTTTGTGCCAGATATACCGCATTTACCAGCTCGTTCCGAAACGAAATTTAGGTGTTATTCAATACTACAGCGTAATAGTAAGACGATGTAACTATATTTTGGGCTTTTGGAGTTCGTGGAGGTGTCAGTGCGGCTAAAAAGTTTGGAAATCCCTGATTACATTCTGATATGAAGCGTACTATTTATCTAATACCAAAAAAATCAGTACAAAGTCTTCGTGAAAAACAATTCTTTTTAGAAAGAAACGGTACCATGAGAAAGTGTCGAAAAATAACACATACAATCAAACATTCACTTTCATGATTGCGTTAAAAACAAGTTTTAAAACGTACCATTCTACACTCTAGAACTTTTCTCCACACAAACGATAAAAAATTTACGATCCCTGTAATTAAATTACATCCATAACATTTTCAGCACCTCCTGTTTTTGTCACCATTTTCTTCTGATCCAACATTCATGTGCGTAATTGATTTACCTTCAAAAAAAGATTTAAAAGTACTCTAAGCCCCATTTTGCGTTTCTCTTTTTTCTCTAAGTACTCGGTGAGAACATGTTTATATGCCAATTAGGAAATGTTCCCTAGACACACAGTTAACAAGTTAAACTGTCGTTTCTGAGTACGAAAAGGAAAGGAGGGGGAGGTAGATTTCTAAAGACGAGAGAAACTGAGTTCCCAGAAACCTAATAACCATCTCATTCGCTTTAAATAGCCCATTCAAAGCAAGCCCATTTAAACTCTCTGAGCGTTCTCTCTTCAATTTTATTGTTTGATATTTGCAAGGAAGAAGCAGTGAAATGGACCATTCCTGCTCTTGTTTTATTTTGGGGCCCTGAATTAACGCAAAATGAGATGCGTTACTGGGGATTTGTTTCTTGATTTGCATATGTTGGATTCTTATTCCGAGCGAGGATATCTCCTGCCTTCTTCCGGAAGATTCGTATGCAGAAATTATATCGGATTCGTTGCGAATGAGAAACAAATTTTTCGTGTTTTAGACCGACTCTGTTTCTATGATATTAGCTTGTTTTGATGTATGAATATATTCATTTTGGAGTCAATATATTCTGCTCCTGAAGCCTTCTTTATTACAATCCTAAAGCCCTCTTTATTATTTTATTTAACCTGCTATGTTCATATGTATGTATGTAAAAAAAGCATACTTCTTCAGTTCAAAATTTGCACTCGAATTTTTATCCACTTCCTATCAATCGATCCAGATGAAATTTTGCATTCTAGTGTAACTTCGATGACAATACAATACTATGGTGTGCTTAAGATTTTATGGACTTAGTAATTAATAATTAAATATTGTATTTACATTTTCTGAGATGTATTTGCAAGATCTTAATCCTGATATGCATTGCGTGCATATATTAATGTCTGAATACATACGTATATACATTGCATGCATATACTAATAAAAGTTTATGATTAAATATTTTGATCACGCTTGTACTAACATGTTATGCCTGATTTTTTTTATCTGAATGGACAATTCCTAGATATCACTATGCAATTAAAGTATACAAATTGATTTTTAAACGAATACAAAAATACAAATTATTTTTGGTTCCTTCTTCTACCCATATTATAATATTAGTATTTATTATATTTATTGTTATACATTTACAATATTTGTTATTTATTGTTATATATTGTTATATATTTACAATATTATTATATTTACAATAAATATAATATTAATATATTAGTATTTATTATATTAATATTATATTTATTGTATTGCAACTACATTTACTCTGAAAATATTTTGAAAATGCATGAGGCATATATATATATATATATATATATATATATATATATATATATATTAAAGTAATGTATCTTGAGTACTTTATGAAAATATAATAAATATCATAAAAATCTATTTATTAAATTAGTAAACATTAAGCTGCAATTAAATATAGAGATTTAAAATTTAAGAACTTATAATAGTTTTTCGTTAAAAATATACTTAATTTCGTTAAAAATATGTTACTTAATTTATTATTAAGTATCACATGATTATGGATTGTATAAATTTATTTTACTTAATGAGTTACACGAAAAATTATGACCGAATTTCTGGATGGAATGTTTTGAACTTAACATTAAAAAAATAACCCGCTGTAGTCAGCTGAAATGAACTTTAATACAAAAAAAGAGTGGCAACGGTAGCCTAGTGGCCATGTTCGCGGACTGGTGGCTTTCGTTGATTCGTGGGTTCAAGCTCTGATGCCACTTAAGATCCATTGTGTAGTGGGACTGGTAGACATTAAATTTGTCGCTGCTCCAAATCCTCCCAGGACGTGGAAGTTTGGAGAGGGAGCAGTCAAGTCAGTTGTCGTCCTCGTCACTTGACCGATGTTCAAAATTACGATGTATTTCAACAATAGCCGTCGTGTTGCTTCTAAATGCTACATTAATAAACAATTGCATCACATTTATAAGAAAAAGGAAGATACTAGCTTGTTATGGTAAATTCCCCCTTAAATCATACTCTTTTAAATGTAAAATATGACACTGATTTGGAATTTAAGGATCAATGTAAATGTGTGGTGTCTCCCTATTTCTAATCTCTTCAGTCATCTTAAATCACAATTCGAAGTCTATAAGCACTTGTATAACCAATCAGTCACATGTATTCTTCAGAGTACTTATTTATTTATTTTATTTGTGGGAAAAGCTTTCTACCAATTCTTGGACCCTTAACGCATTTATTTAAATATGAAATATAAAACTTACCTGGATTTTCCAGTCCTAGACGAAGTTGTAACAAGATATTTTCAGCTTCAACTAGGCGGTTTAGGATTTTAACTTTTGAATGTTAAATTACGTTTCACCCTCGCGCAGGTATATTCTGAGCACAATTCAAATCCTTCTCTCTCCACTTACCTTCTGTAAACTTCAGTATAACTTACATTTCCGTTCTTTACTATCACTTCATTGCACTTTTTTAGTGAAACTTATTTGCGTTTTTATGTTTCGTTTGATTGGAGTGAAGTTTTCTTTTTTTCCTTTTTTTTTGTGTGGTAAAATTGAATAATAAAGAGTCTCCAAGGTACTTAACAGAAGAATGCCAATAGCTCATCGTTACAAATGATATTCTGAAAGTTGTGTGTTTGTTAAAAATAACTTGTTTATATAGTTATTCTTTTTTTCTCAAAAGATAGACATGCTTATTTTCGACAGAAATATCGATATTACCTACCTCTTTCTTTCCGGGAGAATCAATATCACATAAATCCATTGAATTAATTGTTCAAAAATAAGTAATTCATAGTGAAGAAGCATACATAATGTCAAAGTAAGGAATATTCATTGATAATTGAAGCGAAGAGAATGTCAGAAAAAAGTTATATTAATTGAGAAGGAAGCATAGAGAATGTGTGTCAAAGATAAGTAATATTTATAAAGAATAAAACATAGAGAATGTCAAAAAAAGGTAATTCATCGAGAATAAAACGTAGACTGTCAAAAATAATATTCTTAACAACTCGAAGTCGAACAATAGTATATTTAAGCATAATATTAATAACAAGACACAAAATAAAGTAGATATTTTTCGAACTCATATATAGCGGAACGTTGTTTTCTTCCTAAGAATAATTTCCCCCCCGTTTTTGAGTCCAAAGTAACCTAAAAGTCATGCTTTTTACAGAGTTCGTGTTTAATGATTAAAGATAATTTTCTAATTATCTTTTTTAAACAAAAGTTATTTTTTATTAGTTATAGAATAGTTTGGTCTGACTTCATGTAGAAGATTAAGATTACAAATTATTGTATAGATTTTTTTTAAAGATCCCATACGATGTCAAAAAACGAATAAAATAAGAGGTCCTAAATATTTTCCCTTAAAATGTTTTTATAAAAACATTGATTTTGTTCCAAAACAAATATTTTTATTTTTGAAAGGTACTTTTAATTGAGAGAAACGGAAAAGACTATTATTATTTTATCTAAATTTTGAAAAAGAACTTTTGTACGATACAAGTTAATACACTACTCTATAATATTCTTTTAACTATAAAGACAAACACACGAAAGAAATATTTTTTAAAAAATATAAACGTATGATGTGGTCAGTTACCTAAGAGTTTTTTCAAATATATATATAGGACGTGTGTGTATGTGCTGTCCAATTTTTTTTGATAGATGGTTGAGCAAAATATAGAAATAAAGAACTAAAATTCTCCAGTCTTTGAATACCCACTTTCCAACAAAAATAAAATTCTTCCCCTTATCATCTACAGAAAATCGCTTTTCCGGAAAAAGAAATCAGTTGTAAGTAGGACATTTTTCTCCAGAAAACACATAAAGTACAAACTTCCCACCGCAAGGAGCAGTGTAATATGAATAAATGCTGTTGGTCACGAAAAAACTCGGGAGAAGAAAAACTAGTTAAGGGGGAGGAAATCGAAAATTTACCGAAGAAAGGCTCCCCAGTGGGTCTCGCAAATGTCTACCGCACATGACTGTCCCATAATTCCACAAGTGGACCCCGGAGACTTCCCGGGGTTGCTGGTAATGCGATAACCGCAACTGTAACTGTGGGGGGCATTTTTAGTCTACCCCATGTTATTAAGTTATGAGGCCTCTGCTAGAGACGCTGTGTGTTGCGCAAGCGGATATACCGTGGTGCCAGCCAGATTCTTTTCCAATACCACAAAAGAAACTAAGCTTAATCGAGTTATCTTCCAATTCACTGCAGCTTAAAAAGAGAGAAAAAAATTATTTTCGAAGGAAAAATATGTTAAGAATATGGAGGATGCAAAAGTAGATTTCTATTGACTTGTCTTTTTCGATGTGTGTGACACATTTTTATCCCCCCCCC
>BMAW01003574.1:0-14420 GCA_019974015.1 Nephila pilipes
GCTTCTGATCTCCTTCGATACTACTCGACGACCTGTGTGTGTGTGTGTGTGTGTGTGTGTGTGTGTAAAATAACAGAAATCAAAATGTATGGTTTGTATTCTTGCTTTCAAATAGAATGTAAAAATTGTGGGATTTTTCAGGTCTTTTTCAAGCTGTGAAAGAAACTGGATATAAAAACAACATTCCAGAAATAAATAGAAGATCTGTTTTGGCAATGAGATGAATTGGAAAGGTTTTTGGGAACTTGAAAGCATTATGGACAGTGAAGATTCCACTTATTTTTATTGAGCTAAAAGCGAATATAATGCAATAAAACTAACAAATTCTAAATTTTACAAAAGAAGTTTTAGAAGAACAGAGGAGGAAGAAAATTCTTCGTCTCTTGATAACATCCGAACTATCAGCGGTGTCGGAACATGAAAGACGAGAGAACACTCGTCATTAATTGGTATCTGCACCGAGATAGGTGAAGACACAGGAAAAGTATAAGATCGGCAGGTGCTGTCATCTTTTTGTAAAGGATTCACCTTTTTAAATACGTTATATTTGGTCTAAAGTACAAGCAACGGCTGAGAGACCGTGGGATTTCACGCAGAAAAATTTATGTTGGCTCTGAGGAAAGATGGAGGTATAGATGGTTCGGAATTTTTAATAGCTCCGAAAAGCTTCATAACCTGAAATATGTAAATATAAAGGAAACTGGTGATGTTAAGATATTCAGTATCCTTACTTAAAGCAGACTATACAGGGAGGACCATCTTATTTGAAAGATTAAATGCGTAGGCCATGTGCAAAAGGGGTTGGGCACAAAACTTAGAAGCGGAATTCAGTACATGGGAAAAAAAACTATCTGACTGTAAAACTATCGGCGTTAAGGACCAACTAACAGATAGTATGCTATTCGATGTAACTCTTCAAGCGTGAAATACATGAAAAAAGCTATTTGGTCAGTTTGGGGACATTCAAGTAATATAGATGATGAGCCTATGCATTCATTTTGTCCTACAACTTCAGATGTGTGGTGTAATTATAATGGTACAATCAACAATAATACTAGGAAAAATACAGCCACAAAATTCTCTTTACTAAATCAGTTTGCAATATTTGAAGCCAGCCGGTTGCAGATTTATCTCATACAACGCTCTTGAGAGCATATTTAGGTAGGAAAACACAGAGGTGTGAATTCACTAATATGAAAATTGTGCCCGAAGAAAATTGGTTCTGGTCTTCAATATTGTATCAAATCTGTTCACTGGTATTTTTAATAATTATAGATAAATAATTATTTCTTTGATAAAAAAAAAAAGTTTCGCTTGAAAATGGACGAAAATATTTACTTACCATTGGCGGGATACAACAGAATTCAAAATTAAAGAAAATGTTGTTTGACATTATCTTTTCAGGCGTGCAAGGAAAAAAGGATGCAAACAATGAAATAAATATAATTGTTGAAATAAAAGAAAGAGAAATTATATGAGCCTGGAGTCTTTTAATACGTAAGATGTAAAATTTAATTTTATAATTAAATGCATTGTTCTCAGTTTGAGAATTTTTTATTTACGAGCTAGATGTTTCAAACACTATTAAACTTAGACACTTAAAATTTCGTATATATAATAAGTATAAGCAGTCTTGTAAGTTGGACCTAATTAAAACGTTTTTCTGAATTTCACTTGGTGTGTGTGAGTGTGTGTGTGTCATCAAATTTTGGATCGTTAATTTAACCAACTTCCCATCAAGCTAGAGCTTTGAAATTTTGGGAATCGTTCGTACTCGCCTAACAATGCAATATTTAGACGTTTGCGACAAGTTTTAACTAATATTTCAATAGTTTTAATAAGTCAAAATATTCTTTCCTCTCGGCGCTTTTAGGATTGAGGAAAAAATTTCTTTCCCCCTCTGGGAACACCGAGCACTCCCTGCGCCGCATGAGGTATCGTAAAACATTTGTACTCACAAAGGGGAGATACTATCTCCCCTTTACTATCTCCGAGATAGTAAGGGTTGCTAACTTTTAGTCAGTAATCATTCGCAAGAAAGAAAGTTTCTAATATTTGGCGCTATGTCTTATCACAATAATTTTTTCTGAATTCTGGTTCCCATTTTTTTTAATAGAATGACTTACAAACTTTCAAATGCATGTTTTGATTTTATGAGAATTATGAATTTTTTAATACGCTCACAAATGTCTCTTTTAAAGTAAATTTTAAAGTTAAAAATAACTAACAGTTTTAACTAATATTTCAATAACAATTTTCTTTAATTAACTTTGCCATCATATAAAAACGTTGTTTTTAAAATCGTTGGTTTTTATATCGAATTATTTTACTGTATTTATTACTTAAAAAAGTAAGAAATCTAAGTTTTTTGGAAACTTTTAAAATATTGAAATATTTTTTTTATATATATTCATAAGCTATATTTAATTATAAGAAGCTCGCATATTAAAGAAAGCACATTGGACGTATAAATCAACTTATTGCAAATAATTAGAACTATTTTTGTTTAAAATATTTTGTTCGCAGTGAAATCTACTCAATCTTACCAAGAGAAAAAATTTTATTATTTTTGTGGCCATATAAAGTGAAAAATGAAGACCTTATTTAAATATTTTATATGTTTTAGAAAATCTTTATTCCTATATAAAATATGTGTAGAAATATCAAGTACTTAATTTTAATTTATTTTCGTTATTTATAGCTAATCGAAAATTGTATACATTTTCCGTTGTCAAGATAAATTTAACACCCCTGAGAGACCCTTTAATTAAGTATTCACCTTTTTTTTTTTTATTGTTATTTAACAAATATTGATTTCTCTCTTAGTAATATCTCTCTGTGCCAAATTTCAATGCAGTAAGCCAAACTAAATTTAATCAGTTTCCAAAATTTTCGTTATGCAGATGTTGTGTTTGGAACCTTCTATTTAGATTCCAATGTATATAGAAACAGAAAAACTCAAAGCAAAATAAATTGCAAATTATTAACGATGGCACATGAACCATAAAACTATGTCACAAAGTAAAGATTAAAATATAAATAGTCTAGATACCAGCAACTAAAATTATAATACAACAATTCATTATTCTTTCAAAAATAAAAAATAAAACATTAATTTTAAGATTATTACGATAATAATTTAAGATTGAGGGTCGTTCAATATGTCCTTAGAAAAACAAAGAAAATTATTCAAGATAGATTATTTTTTTCAATTTTTCAACCTGATCTCCTTTTAGCTGATTAAACTTTACCAAATGTTACTCCAATTTTTTTTTTAAGCTATCAAAAATGGAAGATTTGCGAAGGTCTTCAAAATAGGTGTTTGTTTGGGCGATGATCTTTTAATTCGATGGTAACCGTTGTTCTTATATCTATTTATTTTTTTAAATTTTGGAAATTTAAAAAAAAAAAAAATGTAACTCTAAGCTGATTGCGGTGAATACGGTTAATGTTGTAATAGTTCGAACTCAGATTCCATGATTTTAGCCATAGAAATTGCACAGGTTTGCACCTATTCATTGTCTTGAAGTGAGAGAATCTTTTTCGATTTCAATTGAAGACATTTTTTTCTATGATTTCCTCTTTCAACAGTGCAATAACGACACATAATACTCTCCAGTTACTGTTTTTCTTTTTTCCAAGTAATCGGTGTAGATTAATCCGCGTGTATCCCGAAAAACCGTGACCATCCCCTTGCCGGCTGATTTCACCACTTTGCCTTATTTGGAGCTAGTTCGCCGTCAACCCTCCTTCTTTTGATTGTTCTTTTGTCTTCGAAGTGCAATAATATATCTACGTTTCGGCCACAATTGTGTATTGACTCAGGAACTCGTCAGGATTGCGACGAAAGAGCGCCAAATTGCAGAAGAGTCGACCATACGATTGCATTTATTATTACAACGTTTTTCTGTATTTCACTTGGTGTGTGTGTGGTGTGTCATAAAATTTTCGATCGTTAATTTAACCAACTTCCCATCAAGCTAGAACTCTGAAAATTTGGAAATTGTACTAATTCGCCTAACAATGCAATAATTAGACATTTGCGACAAGTTTTAACTAATATTTCAATATTTTTTTAATAACGTAGTTTGTCTAGTAACGTGGTGCCATCTATGGACGATATATTAAATTACGCTGAGAGAGTGATCTTAAAGACGAGACAGATATGAAGTTTTTTACAAAGTTTTAACTAATATTTCAATAAAAAAATTTTAATAAACTTCGCCACCATTTAAAAAAGTTGTTTTAAAACACGTTGGTTTTTATCTCAAATTATTTTTACTTTAGAGCAAACGGGGCATCCATCTTGTTGATTGTTTTTTCACATTTTCGTGCAAAGTTTAAAACACTGTATCTGTGAAATGCTGAGGCCTCAACTATTCGGTGTACTTTGATTCGTCGATCACTCAAAATTATGCCCAAAGTCCTCCCATTGGCGTGGTGTGGAAGTTAGGAGAGGGGATGCAAACTCAGGTGTCGTCGTCCTCACTTGATTGTGGTTCAAAATTATGAGGTCCGTCACCAATAGCCCTCGTGTTGCTTCTAGTACGACGTTAATAAAAACTAAACTAAACTAAGACACCCAAAATTGTATTTTGGATTTTGTGAATCATTCCGATCGTAGTCGCTTCCACTGTACGTCCCAAGCGATGGTCATATTTTACTAACCCATTGTAATATATTTTTAAGTAAACATAAATTAACGTCGTACTTAGAAACGACACGAGAAACTTGTGACGTTACTTTGAGCGTTACTTGACACTTGAGCAAGATCTCCAAACTTCTCTACCTTCCACACGTTATGACATTGGGAGAGGAACTTAAGATTCAATATAGTTTGGATCTTTATTGTCATTAGGACTTACGACTCGTCAAAAACAATGCCGGTCATGAGCAGACGGCGTCCTTTATCCATTTGGGGGTAAGAGCACCATTCAGATTTCGAGGGGATATCTCCTTCACTTAATAAATTTGAGGTCATCCATTTCCGTTCCAGCGAGTCGTTCCGTTAAGCCAACCAATGAATTAAGTCATTGACACATGAAGCAAAATTTTAATTTTTTTTAAATAAAGTAATTGAAAGAATATTTAAAAATTTGTTCCATGAAATGTTTTGCAAAGAACAAACTTAACTATCATAAGAGTTGTTAAATTATTCAATTCAATTCACATATAAAATCAAAAACTGTGAAGAATCAAAGGGAATAGTGATGTTCTTTTCAGATGTTAAAAAAATAGCAAGAAATACATTAATAAATTGAATACAGTTGGATCTAAATGTAATTATTGTTTTCCATAAAATGAAAATGAATAATCCGGGTGAATTGCTCGCTTCATTTCCAAAAGTAGTCAGAGACACCATTTTGTCGTTGACCAAAGAAAGAGCCTCTGAACCGGCTAAAATGTAATATTATCAAATAATTTACTATACATATTTTAAAAATGATTTAATTTGTGTGTAATAATATTAAGTTGGAAAATAAAAGGTAATTAATTTTATCAGAGTCTTTGGGTCAAGACGTCATCTCCCCCCTCCTCCTCCCAACCTACAATAACCACATTTCCATTCATTCAGTTATTCGTCATCAAGAAGAATCGGGTAAACGATATCTCTTAGACAGAACCAATACTATTTTAGCGCTAAAAATTGAAGACCAACAAGCATTAAGGAAAATCCAAATACATTACAAAAGTTGAATATTCATAAATTGTTATATTGTATTTATGTTTGCGGTTTCATTTCAATCAATACACAAAATATAGCGAGAGCGAAATATATCATTTAATTCCCAGCATCTTAGACATCGGTAACAAAAGACAAACATGTGTGTTTCTGATGCAAAAGGATTGAAGCGAACAAAATTTAAAGAATCACGAAACACGATTTCAAACGAAATGGGAAATGCAATTTATATTGCCTGCTATTGCACTACTTCTATTGTCTTCCAAGTTATTTGAAATGAAGAAATCGGAATTTAAATATATTCAGTGATATGAAATTAATTACAAATAAAAAGAATTATAAATGAAAGATTGGTTCTCAGGAACCCATTTCAATCTGAAAAATTTTGTTGCATTCCTTTTCGACTTGTCATTATTTTTTTTTACTGGAAGCAATATGTGCTTTAAATATGACTAGTTTGATTTTGAGATGCAAATAAAAATATCAACAGAGAAAATAAATTAAAATGCTCTTGAAAGATAATTCGAAAATGAAATAGAATTGTGTTGTTGTGTACGGTCAAAGCAGACTAGTTGAACCATTTCTGACTCATAAATGCGAACGTTTTTGTTTGAGAATATTTAAATTGCTCTGCTAGATCGATATGAAGTTAATTAGAAGCTTTCAAATTCGTAATAAATTACTTTTAGTCTATGCTATTTTTAATAATAAAGAAAGAAAAAGAATCATGTGTATTTCAACTTACTCTTAAATAATATAAGGGGAAACAGGACGAAAGTGTAGTATTTTTTTTCTTAAACTCTGAGATTTAAAAACGCTAATTCGTGGGTTCAAGACTTCATACCACTAAAGACCCGCCATGTAGCCCAAACTGGTGAACGTCAAAATTTGTCGGGGCCCAAAGTCTTCCCATTGGCGTGATGTGGAAGTTTGGAAAGGGGGTTCCAGATCGGGTGTCGCCACTCGACCGAGGTTCACAATTGCGAGGTCCGTCGCCAATAGCTCTGGTGTTGCTTCTAGCGTGACATTGATAAAAACAAACCAAAACTTAGGAAACGTGAAGTGTTGAAAACGTATATATCATAGGATGTGTAATTAGCAACGGAAGACGAGTGGTCCTGGTGGCGGCCGGAGTTGTTTCTGTGGAGTCGCGGGTTCAAGCCTGATGCTACTGAAGAACCACAAAAGGAAAAATAGCTGAGGCACTTTAAACCTGGGCTAGGTCCAAAGACCTCCTGAGGCATGGTGTGGAAATTCAGAGAGGCAGGTGCCATTTCAAGTGTCGTCCATGTCACTTGATCGAGGCTCAAAATTGCGAGTTCCTTCTGAACGTATAACATTTCTCGTTATAAATACCCGGTTCCAACGCACTTTGAAGTGTTTTAAAGTGAGTTTAACATTTCAATGTCAAAAAATAATTACTATGTTCAAAATTTTCGAAATTTTGTCATCATAACTTTATTTTTAACTGTTGGGCTACTACTATTGTTTTCCAAATCATTATTGAGCGCATGCCTTTATATTATCTGCATCAAATAATATTCCGTTCCTTTGAGTATAACGGCCAAGAGAGGATCAGCCAAGTAAGTTCTTATGTATCCACGTACATTCAAAACGAAATTATGCAAAAAAAAAAAAACTTTTAACGCAATTATTAAATAAACGGTTTCAAAAAGGAATCCATAAGAAAGTAAAACAAATTATACAAAAATCGCTTGGCATTTTCTTATTTGTAGTACAACAGATCGAAACGCACAATAGATGAGTAAATGTATTTTTGCAGACTTTGAGAATTATGAAATTTTGAAATCATCAAACAAAATGAGTAAGAAAAATTAGACCATTAAATATCTTTTTTTGTTTTTGTTTTATTTTGTGTATCACAAATTGCTTAATGCGGTTGTAATAAATAATTCAAATGGACAGTAAAACTAAAACGCAACTCATAGCAATTCAGTCAGCCTAGGTAAATTATTGCTACAGTTATATATATATATATATATAAAATTAAGTGCACATTTTTTTTTCTTAAAAATATGTTACAATTTTTTTTTACAAACATATGGTAAAAAGTCTTATGCAAAGATGTTTTTTTCAATAGGAATGATACATTACTCCTTAAATATAAGAAATTTATCTAAAAGACATAAAAATGAAATTAATGTATTAATAAAACTATTTGCATTCTCTGACTCAATGAAACGAATTGCTGTCACAAAATTAAGTATATACTTTGTAGAAAAGGACCGCAAACTGATAAACCACTTACCGCTATTTCACTAAAATGTTTTTTTTCCCCGTTTAATACTGACATTGGATTTAGATCCTAATATATTAATTTTTAATCTTGAAAATGAGTTTCAGAACGTAAATTACGGTTCGAGAAAGTGAGCTGGTCTTTTAAATGGCTGAAGAAAGTAATCTCTCGGAAACATTGCAAAGGTAGTTCAATGCAGTCATGGAGTTGGGACACGTTACAAATATTCTCGGAAGAGGAAGAAAGGAGACTTTGGATGACAGAACTAAGAGGACGACTCTACGAAATATGACCGAAACTCCAAAGGTGAGTGCTTCGAAAATTGCTGAAACCACTTCTACGATACAAAGACCTGTTTCTGCAGAACCAGTTTGAAGAGCTCTCAGGAACGTAGACTTTAATGTTCGTGTGGCAAGGAGAAGACTTTTCATTCCTAAATGAAACCAGAAGAAAATGATTTCATTTGCTGAAAATTATATTTCAAAGCCTCGAGACATTTGGAATCAAGTTATATTTAGTGATGATTTCAAATTTAATGCTTTTGTCAGTGATGGGTGATGTTATGTTTAGTGGAAGCATAACAGTGAGTTGCTCTTCCTACAAACACCATTCCTACTGTCAAATATGGAGGTGACTCTGTCCTCGTATGGGGTTGTATGTCAGCCAATGGTTTGGGAAGTTTAGAGTTTATTGATGGGATCATGGACAAAATTCAGTTGTTCTTATACATTCTGAAAAAGAATTTAAAGAAAAGTGTGCATGAAAGAGGAGTTTAGGATCGAGATTCATTTTTCAACATGATAATGACCCTAAGCATCCTGCTAAAATTGTTCAATTGTAGCTCTTGTACAACTGTAGAAAGCAGTTGCACTCTCCACCACAATTACTTGATCTAAACGTTATTGAAACTTTGTGGTCACATTTGGAAGACTCTGTGTAAAAGCACCATATCATGAGTAAAGACCATTTAAAAATTGTTTTAAGAGAAAAATGGGTAAAAGTCACAAGTGAAACATACTAAAATCTTGTTAAATGAATGCCATGACATCTGGAAGCCATAATTAGTTTTTAAAGGTGTGCAACCCTATAATTAGTTTACCTTCTTATGTTTTCATTTAAAAGTTATACCAGGGGTATACTGAATTTTGTGATTTAATATGCTGTAGTTCCTACGCTTACAAATTATATAATTAATTTATTAAATGGTTTACATACGTATTTCCACGTCTAGTACTTATCTTAAAAAGCATTTTATTACTTAGATATGTATTAATTTTACATAAATATTCAATATTATTTTATAAAATTTTGAATGTCTATAAAGGAAGGTGGAACTCAGTTTTGCGATCCACTGTATAAAAAAAACTGAGGCTAGTATGAAAATAGGCATGTGATGAGGCATTTACAGTTGCTGCACAGGGGGAATTGCTCTAAAGCTGTACCAAAGATTTTGAGAATGACTACATCAATGTGAAGAAATAAGTAAGGCCATACGACTACTATCTATCAGTAGCCTGAATTTAAAGCTTTGATTTTAATAACGTCGCACTGGAAGCAACACGATGAATATTTTTGATGGATCTCGTAATTTTGAACTTAGGTCCAGTAACGAGAAAACCTTAGCTGTCACTCCAATCTCCATACTTCCCCTCCACGCTATGGGAGGACATTGAATCTCGACATATATTTGATGTGCGTCAGCCCCGGCTGCATGACGGGTGCTTAAATTTTGCAATTCTTGTAACTGACGTGCTTACTTGTTTTTTCAAGGTGATACTACTTTTTTGTGATGAAAGTCATAATGAAATATTATTTCAATAGTTTATTTATAATTTTATGAATATACATATTTTTTTAATTTTGAAAATATTTTTCCATACATATCAAGATAAAAAATTTGACTTAACTCTTTCAAGATGTAATGAACCATAGTAAGACTTCCCTCTCCTCAAAGGAAGCAATGAAACCAAAACAACTTTATACATCATTTTATGACGGTTAAACAAGATTTCAATGCGTGTGCGTATCAATTGTTAAGTACTTGAATTTCAAAATTATATTGAAATTTTAAAAAAAATAAATAATAATAAATAGAATCGAAAAATAGAAAATCTGTGTTACGAATATTAATTGTATAAACTTATAAAATTTGCAATTGAATTAAATTATAAAAGTAAATAAAATAATTAAAAATGCAAAGCTTTGTAAAGATAAAATTTAGCCACCCAAGGTGCGCTTTTTTTAATTATTATTACTAATTATTCAATTAAATATAAGAATTAAAGCAAACGAGGAAGTATTGAGAAATAGATAATAGTACAGTTTTCCGATCATAAAATTACAGAAGAAGATAAATAATTGATTAGAATATTATATCAGCTATTTGTACTTAAAGTAAATGGTAAATTATTAAATTGATTAAATCAACTGCATGTAATTAAAATTAAAGCAAACGATAAGTTGTTGAACTCAATATATTTAAGTTAAATTTAATGCAAATTGAAGCAAACGATAAAAAAAAAAGTAAAAGTGATCCTGTACGCCAGAAGTGATCCGCCTAAAATAATAGCTCTCTTGGGTGGCTAATAATAGTAAGTCCACATTAAAATCATTTGACCCCAAAACAATCCAGGAAGGAAACCAAACAAAAGAGACGTATTTTGAAATTCCTGAGAGGGAAAAAGGGCTGTCTCACGGCTTAAAATTCTGCACAATGTTATTTTTTTCAATAGTATCTTGATTCCAGTTAGCATCTGATTTGAGGTAATACATAAATCGATAAGAAAATAAAATACTTAAATTTTATATTTGTTTCATTTCAAACCAATGAAAAAATTTGGTGGAAATTTATGATAACATAGTTTTGAAAATTGAGTTCATTAATTAAGAAAGCATGTATCAGATATATAATTTGCATATATTTTGTTTCAAAATAAAAACAAAAATCA
The DNA here is from genome assembly GCA_019974015.1 of Nephila pilipes. Classification (NCBI taxonomy): domain Eukaryota; kingdom Metazoa; phylum Arthropoda; class Arachnida; order Araneae; family Nephilidae; genus Nephila; species Nephila pilipes. The sequence goes on from BMAW01003574.1 coordinate 10,889, forward strand.
GGAGAAATTTATTTTGACGTATATTTGAAGATTAAGCGCGATACTTGTGAAAGCTCACATCAACATATACGCAAAAACAAGATAAATTTTTGAACAGTTGTTAGATACGTTATTTTTTGCTTAACTAAAACGATAGCCCATTAGGTGACTAATAGATAAGAAATTGCTTTGCACAAAAGAAATGTTACAAAAACAACTAAATTATTCAAAATGGGTCAAAGCACTATTAATGGGTTGCATAAAAATGTAATACGAGCATGTATAGTTATTTTCAGATTTGAAAAAAAAACTGCTGGTAATTGTTTGTATTGATATACGTTGGAGATAAATTCCTTTGTAGTGAGAGATGAGTAACAGATCAGCAGACACAATAGACTTAATTGAGTTTCAGGTAATAAAAAAATGTGGCGGACGCGAAACGGCAGCGTAGATTCGAACCCTGGTCCAAGGGATCCGAAGGCGACGGGCCTACCAATCAAGCCGAAAAGATATCTCATCGGGCTGGTTGAGTAAGGCCTTTTAACGTTGAAGAGCGTCGCTGCAATACTCCCACTCCAGTATCAACGCAGCGTGATGATACGGAATGGAGATGTGCGCCATTTTGTTCAGAAGGTCTTTTTGTCAGAAAGCGCCGAAACGTGCGCCAGGAACGGAATATCACTAGTTGCGCTTGTCTTAGACACACAGAGACAAGTGTTATTGCATCGGAACATATGCAAACATAGGCCGTGCTGCCACCTAGTGCTCAAGCCCAGAGTCACCACTAACGGCGATCGTCGGGCATATGCAATTAGTAGGTACAGGCAGTCGTGCTGCCATCTAGTGTTCTTGTCCGGGGTCACCACTTGTGGCGGTCGCGAAGCGGCTGCGTAGATTCGAACCCTGGTCCAAGGGATCCGAAGGCGACGGGCCTACCAATCAAGCCGAAAAGATATCTCATCGGGCTGGTTGAGTAAGGCCTTTTAACGTTGAAGAGCGTCGCTGCAAAAATAGGATCTTCGAAAAGAATTGAATATCGAACTCCAGAAAATCATTTATAACTCCTAATAATAGTTTTGTCAGAGGAGTTGTCAAAATATGTACGCAAATCACTTCTCTTAAGAAAGAGTAAAAATTAATTACTCATTTATGTATGTATTGATTTCTAATATTTATTCTTTATACTCGTGTTTTTGAATTGAAACAAAAATTATTTTAAATGCAAATTAAGCAGTTATATATCCGTTCTTCACATGTGTGAATTCAAAAATGTAATAAAACGGATGGTCGATAAAAAATCTTTTCAATGAAGACAAAATTTTTAAGTACAATATTAAAAGAAACTTTCTACTGAAATATCGATCTAGAAAATAAAATAAAAAAAGAAAGATATAAAGTTGAAACTAGGGGGAGAGGAAGTCTTCCATTAATTTATTAAAGTTATTTTGTAAATATTTCATATTTTTTAAAAAAATTATTTTTAAAAAAACACTTATATTTTCATTCACAAAAATAACAATTAATTTTTTATAAAGCTGTAATTAATTATGAAATGACAATAAAATACAATAATACTGAGGTTATATTTGATTTCTTCGCCTGGCTGAATTTAGAAACGTAGCAATTCGGGCGTAGTATCAAGTATATTCAATGAAACAATGCATAGTTTGATAGTGCTTCACGTTTGGTTGGGAGCTACGGGCTTACCACTCCTACCCACCAAAGTTTAAATTTTGCTTTGTTATCCACTATTTCCTTCTTTCTTTGCAGGATAATTTTCATTTCACTCAAAATTATTCAGGGGGGAGCCCTCAAGAAAAATAATTTGTACTCTGTAGTGAATCGTTGCATTCATTTTTAAATTCAATTAGTGCGAAGACAGGTTACATGAGCTGGTGTAAAATATTTAATAGGATGAGTAAAAGTCCCGTATTTCTTTTATAACAAGTGATCATGCCTATGAAAAATAACTGTATCGGTCTTACGATCTCATTGCAAGTAAGAGAGAAATTAAGAAACAACAATGGGAGTCTTAGTACGGAATATGTTTCAAAAGATTCCGAAAAAATTGAGAACTACGGCGAAGAAGCCGAGGTCAGAGAAACTCACATCATTTCCTGAGAAGCACTCTAACATTGCTTAGAATGCTTACTGTGCCAAAATTAAATGAAGAAACTAAAGCACTTGCATTTTTTAATAAAGGATTCAGAAAATCGTTAAGTCACGTGACCAAAATTCTTCTATTATGCTGTCATAGCAACGCAGTAGAAACGAATTGCACAGGCATATTTATCTTACACTAGTTAGATCTAGAATACACGTTTTTCACACACGAATTTATTTTTTTTGAAAAAAATAAGACATAGAGAATCAAAGTCCAATCCTGTTTAAAACAAAAAAAAAATAAAATAAAATAATTTTATTTTCAAGTTAGTGCTCATGGTTGATTTTCCGCGTATAATGAATTTGCCTCCAAGGATAGAATGGTATAGTATCCAAAATAAAATATTAAAATTTAGTAATAAATAATATATTTTAAAATTAAGTACCTTAATTAATGCAAAATTTAATAGAGCAAAATTTTAAAAATCACGTGAAAAAAATTATAAAACAAAACTTGATTTTTGAAAAAAATTTAATTACAAATCATTTAAAAAATCAAAATTAGCAAAAATTAGATGTTCCAAATTTGTCCTTCTTCCCGCGGGTACATTTATAAAATAAAACTCAGTCATTCAACTGGTAAGTATTAAATCATTTTAATGAGGTCCCTCATCCAACCTGCTACAAGACGTGTCAAAAACTTTTACTTCCGAATAATTTTCAGTTTTAAAAATATTATTTTGAAATTAAAAATTGATTGCACCATTGTTTCTTAATGCCGCCCTGTAAGGAAACACGAGGACCGTTGGCGACGGACCTCGTGATTTTGAGCCTCGGTCAAGTGACGAGGTCAACCTTTGATCTGCCATTCCTTCTCCAAATTTTAACACACGCCAATGGGAGTACCTGGAGCCTCGTTAGATTTACAGTGCATAAGAACTTATTTACACGGTGGATATTTAAACATTAGATCTCAAATCATCATCAAATGGGACTCCGCGGCAGAAACGAACATTAATATTCTCTAACTCGTTTTAATCAAATGAATTCCATCCATTTCCTCCAAGATTGTTTTCCTCTTGAAACTTTTGCAAAGAACTGGAAGTTCCAACCGTCACTACCTTCGTAACCTCGCAACCGGAAGTTTTCGTCGAGTTGTGGGTTCAAGCATTGACTCCACAAAACACCAACAGTGATGGTACTGAGGCACGTTCAATTTGGTCGAGGTTCAAAGTCCTTCCGTTGGCCTGGTGTGGAAGGTCGGACAGGTAGGTGCCACCTAAGATGTCAACCTCGACACTTGACTGAGGCTCAAACTTTCGATGACCGTCGCCACTAGTGCAATTAATACGCAATCCCATCGCCTCACAGCGAACAAGTCTCTGGAAGTATTCGCATCCTCATATATATTTCACTACGATTTAACTACAGAACAATTTCTGACAACCGT
>BMAW01003601.1:0-29219 GCA_019974015.1 Nephila pilipes
TTTTTTTTTAAAAAAAAGTAATATTTTACATATATTTTTTTAAAAACACATACAGAAAAACAATAAAACATTTTAACACTAGTTAATAAACTTATACAGAATTAGTTGAATTTGGTTCTATTCCGATAAATGTAAATGTTTTTTCAGAGATTCTTTTTAATTCATCCTCCGAGAGTTCAAAATATTTAGTGAGCAAATGCCCTCAATCGAAAGTTTATAATGATCGTACTCAGTTTTCGAAAATATCATTTTGTATTGTTGATTATAGCACTCTCTCGGTAAATCGGTATATATAGCACTCCCGAATAATCGAAAGCGCCAGATTACGGGAAAATCTCTAATAATAGAGCATTTAAAATGTGAAAACTATAGAATATTCTATAAAATTTAGCACAGTACACACAAAAAAAAGAATTCAAAAATACCTAATTACTAAAACTACAAGAAAATGTAATGTTTGCTATTGATAGCCTTACAATATTCCAGAGAAGTCTCAAAGTAATCTTCTGTGACATGTTTGCCTGCATAAAATCACCGGATTACAGGTGAGTTGGAAAAAGAAAAAAGCGGACTATAAGGGGAGTACTGTTCTCTCAAATACACATACAAATACAAACATTCGATTTTTACTGACCGTATTTAATTTCTAAACAATATATATGAAGCTAGATTAGTGTAAAATTAATTCATATTTAAAACCCTGAAAGGCTTTGACATGGAAGTTTTTATTAAATTTTTTTTAAATAAAAAATGTAAAATAATTCAGAGAGAGTCTTTAAAGATTGCCTTTATAGAACGTCCTGAAACGAACTTATCTTTAATATTTTGAGAAAAAAATCTTTGCTGACAGCATTTTATTCCGCGTATATATGGACAAACTATATATAAACATAGAGAGCATTAACAAATTGCAATAAAAATATTTTGGAATACAACTTACTAATGTTATATCACAAATTACATGCATTTTAAATATTTATTTTTTTCTCTTTTCCTTTCCTTTATTTTTTTTAGTTAAAAATGGTTAACTTTTATATATTCAATACCGAATTAAATTGTTTTTGTTATTGTTTTTTTCATATAAAAGGTCTGGGTTTCCATTAGTTATATTCGTTATACACAGGGTTTCTAGCTCCACAAGTGTTATTTTTATTTTTGGTAAATACTTTTGGTAATATCGTTTTTTATGAGTATTTTAAAGTAGTTGTGATTTTTACCCTGAACAATGTCTGTGACAATTCGTTAAAATATACACTCGATAATTTCTAAATTTACGTGTTAAAGTGCGCTGATAAATTATGTATTTTGCGGTATGATAGAAGTTTGGAAATAGTTAATTAGAAGTTTCGAAGTAGTTAATTACATTTCTCAGAGTAGGTTTAAACCCAATTGTGTAATTTTTTTTCCAGATGATTTCCTTAACAGAATTCTTAAAACAATACATTGTCCATGGTTAAAAGTTTTTATAAGCAGTTTAATACATTTTTACAAGTATATTATTTGTGTAATTATATTTATTATAACAATTTAGTAATATTGCTTAAATGGATTTCCAAGACTCGGTTTAAATTCACTCACTACTTACTTAATAGGAACGAACATCCTTTCCTTAATTTCGAAACAAGACATATATTCCTAATCTGAGAGTGTTTTCAGCCGAGGGTAGATGCTCTCAGTTTGTCAATAAACCATGTTATTCACATTTATTTTGTCTTCAATTCAATTTTTTTTTAGACAATATTATCAAACGTGTATTTTGGATCTGAAATTCATAATTAACAGTTTCGTTTCCTCAAGAAGAACAGAAGTAAATATATAATCTTTTGAGATTTTCTACTGTTATATGCTTTTTGTAGTATTAAAAAAACAAGTTTTAGTTAATTTGTATTCGAATAAATCCAATATTTTCTTTATTTGACAATTTTTTTTTTCGGAATTTAATATTTCTTCTTTTTATTTTACACAATAATATTTGGTATTAAAATATCTACAGAAATTCGCTCATTTAAGAATCATTTTAGAAATTAAATTTTTCAATTTATACTTAATTTGTATCAATGATTCCAAAACAAGCCAATAATCTTATGATAATTCAAATTGTGTTCTACGGCTCCAAACATTGTGTTAGTTGTTTCTGGAAATGAACTTAGTGAAGAAAGAAAAAAAATTGGTGAGTTTAAGTTTGATTAATCCATTAAGAAGGTGTAAGATATATTTTTATTTATTACTTTTTATCTTTTTTGAAATTGAGCTCATTGTTGATGAATCTGGCATGGACGTCAAGATGGCCTCAGAAAAAACATTCATAATCTCAAATGGATTCATAACGTACAACACGCATATTTTTTTAAATATTGAATTTCAGTTAATCAAATGCTAGCAGTAGATATGACCCAAAATACTTTAAAAAACTCATATTATAAACATATAAACTATTTGAAAGTAGAATATTTTGTATTCTTCACTAAATGCGATTCTTAAATAAATTGAATTTCTCAATATTTTTAAGAAATTTTAAATACCAACACAAATATTAGACAAAAATTGGGATCCGAATGTAATAAATAAGCTGAATAATTGTAATGTGGGAATATAATCTTGAAAATGAAGTAGAACTTGCATTTTAAAACTACATTTTCACATGATTTGAAAAAACAATTCTTACTTTATTGAAGATTATTGACTTCATAGTTTGGCAAAAAACAATACATCATACAAGTTTTAAGTAGATTGGACTTCATATTTAATTATACTCTATATCATTAAAAGATTAATTTTATAAAACGGGAAGAAATATTGCTTTGATTGTTGATATGCTTATAATGTTTTTAAGAAAATTACGTGATTTTAAATTACTTTCCATGCGACTTTTAAAGTAATAAACTTAGTTTGAAAATATTACATTTGTTAGATCAGGCAGAAATATGTTGCTTTATTTAAATAGTGGCAGATAACTTTAAATCTAAGAGGTATTCTAATTTTTCTTTCATGTTCAAACAATAAATACCTAGTGAGTTTTATGGTAAGTGGTTAAATAATGAAAGTGAAAACAGAAGAGCAATAATTTATGCATCAGGTACCGCAGTCAATCAATTATTTTAAATTCACATAGAAATAATTACTATATTAATTCTTTAATATTATTCCCGCATAAACCTTCGTTCATATTATCTTACTACGAATTCTGAAATGTTTTTTTATAGCATCATAATAAAAAATTGAATGCATAAATGTTTTTCACTAAATTTTAAAATTTTTGAAATTTTCATTGTTGCATTACTAAGTATCTAAATGTTATATTATTTATTATTAAGAAGATTCACTTGCATATTACAGTAAGAAGGTATTTCTTCTGGTAATTTTTTTTATATAAGCTAATTTCTAAGTAAAAAGTTTAATTCATATTTAAGATATTAAATTTCACAAAATTAAAGTAACTTGCAGTTTTTATAATATTTATATTTCAGTGTAAGAATTTGTTTCTGTGAAAGGTATATATATTGTGGCATATTTAATTTTTAAAAACAAACCATTTAATCTTAATGTGATGCTTTTTTAAGATATTATCCATTCAAATTTTAAAAGCAAACGATTTAATCTTAATGTGAAACTTTTTTTAAAAAATATTATCTATGCAACTTTTAAAAGCAAACGATTTAAACTTAAAGTGATACTTTTTTCAATATTCTTTATTAAGATGTTTTTTTTTGGTGACACCCAATCAAATTTTTTTGTTTTTTAGAAAATTTACTGGCAATGGACATTAAAAAATAGAATTGAGTTTGGTTCCAAGAGGTGAAGACAAACGTTGATAAATTTTGCTAGTGGAAATTGTGTATCCAATTTATGTTTTAAAAGATGTGCGCAAATAAACGTGATGTCCTGAAAACAAGTCATTTTATTAATAGTCTTCAATACAGTACAGACTATTATTTGGAGGTTCCACCGAAGATAGTTGAAATTCAGATGTGTTTATTCGAATGGCGGTAGTGCAGGTCTCCACATGAAGAATTGGAGTGCGTACCTCAATCAAATAATGCTGGTCTTTTGAGTTTCTAAATTGAAAATGAAGATATTTGGAATTGCCTGAAGAAGTTGTTTAGTAAAAATTACCTGTTGCTGAATTTGTTTTTTTCCTTTTGCGTGAAGGGTTATCTGGTACTGAAAGTGATTCCATTTTCCCATTAAAACCGCCCTAATGTCTTTTCTATTTATTAGTTTTAAACAAACTTATATGTTTAGAAAATAGCATCATTCTTTTATATCTTGTATTTCCTCTATCTCACATATAGTTGATACGGATTGGTATCACTGGTACTCCTCAGATTTTTTTTTTTTTTTTTGAATCATTGCTGCCTAGTTTCCAAACGCCGAGGGGCGCCATCTGCTGGACTTTTCATTCATAACTTATTCCGTCACACTGAGCAAAAGCGATGACTCGCTGACGCTCGTCAACCACTTTATGTAGTAGTAGTGATTCGATTTCAATCGCCATTTTTTTTTCTTCTGTGGACTGTTTTCTGTGCTGTTCTGACATCATATGCTGCATTTACTTATTCAAAAATTAGTATCATCTTTTCCGAGTGGCTTAGTTATTTATTTTTTTTTTGTTATTATGAGTATGACTTTGTTTATTGTAATGTTTTTATTTCTAGACAACCAAGCTTAATATAATTATATAGGGTTGCCAAACAGATAATATTTTTCTTTCTTGCCATTCAGGCTTAATATAATTTTATAGGATTGCTAAACTGGTAAGGTTTTGTTTATAGTTCTCGCCAACCAGGCGTAGTATAATTATTTTTTACACATTGCTGTAGATTTGTAAATTTTATATTAAAATAGTGTATTACGAAATTTGTGAGTTATTTATGGTAGTAGATAATATTTTATGTATTTCTTTAAGTCAATATAAGTGTTTATCACTGACTGGGTGAAACATAAGTGAGTTTTCGAAGGTTATTGTGATTTGCTATTTTCAGTATTAATAATACTTGATGTATATTTAAGATATTTAGAATTATTTAATTTAGTTTTTTTTATTGTGTATTGTATATTCTTGAAGATAATTCTATTAAGAGTATTTTGAGACACAAAAAATAGATTGTTTGTTTGAGAAGTGACAATTCAGTTCTTTAAATTTATAATTCTTGATATGAGCACAATTTGTGATGGAGAACATTTTAAATTTGTAGTTAAGGTTCTCCAACATGTCATTCTTATCTAGAAGTAGGAAACCAGGATTTACAAGTGTTAGCTGAAGAATTGGGTTTGAACGTAAAACCTGAATTTAAAATTTTTCATTTATATAAACTGATTGTTGAAAATCCTGATTATAATGAGGAATTTACGCTTCAATTACTTGGTGCTATTAAAGAAGAACGGGAAATGAAGAAAAAACTCGAAAAAGAAGAACGAGAGAGGAAGGAAAAACTGTAAAAAGAACGGGAAGAGAGCACGAGTTAGAGCCTTTGAGCTGGAAAAACTGGAACTGAAAGCAAGAGCTTCAAGTATACCACCTGGAAATTCCATGCAGTTATTTGATCAACCAGTGAAAAACAAAATTCATGTTGTCGTACCACGTTTTAATCCTAAAGAAGAAATTCCCGATTCCAAAATTGAAGAAGAGATTTTATCACCATCTAGTGAAGATTTTGCAATCAAAGAATTAATCAAAGTTAATTTGAAGGAATTCTGTACAGAACCACGTGAATTCCCACCAGTAATTGTCCATGCAGAAAATGTTGAACCTGAAAACAAGATTGAAAACATTGAACAAGTTCCAGAAAATCATATTCAGCTTGAACTGAATGAAGATTATTTTGGTGAAATGAAGGAAAATCCTGATCTGAACAATGAGGTAGATCAGAATGTCGCTTTTGCTAGATCTGAAACATCAAGTTCAGGTGAAGGAGATAATCAAGATAACACTTGTTATTGAAAAAGAAAAAAAAAAGCATTCTTCTGAGAAAATTTGTTCAAAATATTTCGTAAACTTCCCCAAATATGATGAAAGTGTAACTATCGATAATTACAAGGTATATGAGAATAGTAAATGTAAAGATAATGAATTAAATTGTAAAAAAAAGAGAAATTCCTTTGAGAAAAAGTGTATCTTTTCTGATATTTTCAGAAAGAAGTTTTCAGGAACTGAGAAGCGATATTCTGTTACAGAGAAAGAGTGCGCTGCCAAAGAAATTACTGTGAAGAAACTACAATGTTATTTTGATGGGCCAAATAAATTCATCACCATGATGGACCATAATATTTTAGTTTGGCTTAAAATTAATGTAAAATTGAATCCCCAACTTATGAGATGAGCAATGATTTTACAGTCTTATAATTATATGGAAGTTTCTAGCAGTGGCAAGAGTCATAAACATGCAGATACTGTAAGTCTCACTATATGGCCTGATTAGAGAATTTATATTTAAAATAATGTAGCTTCAGACTTTGAGTATAGGCATTTACTCTTTTACAATTTGGCTTATTGTTTTAGAAACTTTCTTCACCACAAATTGTATGTAATTCATTTTCATTGTACATTTTCAAAAGCTGCATACCAGTGAAAAATTTGGGTTTTCTAATGTTATATTTGTTTTTGTATTTTTTTCATTATAATTTATTGCTTTGTCTAATGTGATGATTATGGATATTACTTTTATTATGTATCCTATTTTATGTTACTATAATTTTTTGTATAGATTTTTGTAAAAGAATTTTAATTCGTACTATTTGCTGCAGACAAAACAGTGCCATTCAATACCTAGTGGATTTAAAAATATAAGGAATAGTATTTAGAGTTATATTGTGATTTTCAGTTCATATTCTGTTTCTTATTAATTGTATTTAAAAAAAATGCTTTTGAATTTTTATTACGTCAATTATTTTGGGAGAAAGTTATATACTTGTATGTATTTATGTAAGAGATATTCTTCTTATTCTATATGTATGTTAATTATTGTGATTTTTATGTAATTTGAGGAATTTAAGCTTAACATATGAAATGGTGTTGTTATTAGAGAACTTCTTTATGAAAAAATTAAGTTGCTAAGCAAATTTACTGAAATAGGAAGAAAAAATAATTTAAATTTTAAGAAACTTTAATTTTAAAAAAATTATTGAGGTTTATTTCGGAGGGGGGAGAGGTTGTGATATATTGAATATTTAAAAACAAACTATTTAAACTTAAAGTGATACTTTTTTCAATATTCTTTATTAAGATATTTTTTTTTAAATGTTTAAAGTTGTTACAAAGAAATAAAGTTATGCTATAGGCAAGACCAGACCATATTTTTGTTTTTTCGAAAAATTACGGGCAACAAAAAAAAAATAGAATTGATTTTGGTTTCAAGAGGTGAGAACGAACGTTGAAAAATTGTGCTTGTGGAAATTGAGTATTTTATTTATGTTTGAAAAGATGTGCGCAAATAAATGTGATGTCCTAAAAAATAGTTATTTTTATTAAATGTCTGTAATACAGTACAATGGTTAATAATCAACAAGTCTGTTTATTAAATCTGAAAAATTCACAAATAATTAAATTAGAAAGTTTGTAGATTCTACATTAATGTCCATTTCCTGCAGGAAATATATAAATTACAGAATTCAATATAAATTACATTATTTAAATACATCTATAAAGGAAAAAATACCATTTTTTTTTAAAAACATAAAAACATTTTTTATCGTAAAATTTTTAAAATGGAAAAAAAGAATTTCGCAAATATAAAAGAAACTATAATTTATAAAAATTTAAGAAATATTTATGTACTTTGGTTTGTTTGAACCTTAAAATACAAACCAAGTGTTTGACCTGAAAAGAAAAGTAACAACTTTTTTTATATAATTATGGGATCAGAGACAAATGATGCTCATGCTACATTATGTGACTTGACTTTTTGAAGCGATTTTTATTTGTTATCTGTGCGTATTAACACAAATTAAATTTTTAAGTGGTTTCATGAGTTTCAACTATTGAGACTAAAGAAATTATATAGACTAAAGAAATTAAGTGAATATTGTATAATTTTTTAGAAGACATTTCCAACAACATTCAAAAAATTCTTGCGTTAAAATGTTTCTTCATGACAATTAATTTTAATACTTAAAGTTTATTATAACAATGTAAAATATTTATTGTTGACGTATCTATTTCAATATGATCGTCTGCGTGACTTATTGGTCCTCAAACAAACTCAACTAAAATTTAAACTCGTACTTATTAGAATATCACACCATTTTAAAATTTAAAAAAAAAAAAAACACTTTTGAAATATCTAATTATACGTCGATGCGATATCATATTACTTTAAAAAGGTTATTTATCTAAGCACTAAAAGGCCTCTACACTCTTTTTAGAGTAAAGTGAGAGGAGAGCCAAAACGTTTTTCTAATTTTCTAATTCACTTGTATTCAATTTTAGCAATTTTATAATAAATGTTTTTAGTTGAAATTTTTTAATGTTTAAAAGATTCTGTTTTATTCTCTCCAATAGTGACATTCGGTAACTTCTTCAAATCAAATAAATATCAGTTGAACATACGTAAACAGAAATGTTGATGAAAATAATAAAATATTATTCAGTGCAATGATTGCAAAGAAAAAACTTCCCCACCAAAATAATATGTTCTTTTTAAAATAATTCATAGAGTGGTCTGGAAGGCTCACAAGCAATTTGTGAAACCAAAGTTTCAGCTTTTACTGGAATTAATACGAATTTTTTGAGTTTATATAAACATACATTACATTAGCCCATTCACTCCCAGCGTATGATATTTGATACGCTCGTTTTAGTTCTCCTGTGCACAGCGTATCACATTTGATACTCCGTGAGTGTCTTCGATGGCCCAACGTATCAATAGAGATACTCTTGATGAGAAAGTTTTATTTGATTTTTTTAGTGTTATTATACGGTACAATACCACAATATATACAATACCACGAAATATATATAGATGGGTTTTTTGGATTGTTGACCTTGGTGATATGAGCTTGGATTTTACTTCTGGCTATCAGGAGGGGGGAAATTGTTAAAAACACGTGTTGCGACGTGGCTCTTTAAATGTTATGACGTGATTTAAGGTGTTTATTTACTTTCAGTTTGCTTTTTTCTTTCTTCCCATGGTGACCTAATGCAAGAAACCTAAAATGCCAAGTCAAGATAATTAAAATTTCATGGGAGACTGGACGGAACCTGTCTCCCGTGTAGAACATCATAAAATTCAATAAGAAGAATAAAACAAAGCAATAAAAACAACGATGGATTATGAAGACTAGAAGATGGACGAAGAGTGGCAAAAAAATACTAAGTTAAAAGATGGAAAATATAATCGGCGAGGAGTAAGTACTCCTCAAACCGGGGAATTAAAATCCAGAATAGCAGATAAAACAGTCAAGTTAAAATTTGTTTGAAATAAAATCAGCCAGGAGGCAATAAATGATGCATTGGGGGGAAGGACTAATACTATTTTTTGCCAGTTAAATGCTCAATGTAAATGTCTCTTCCCCACCGGATGGTGTTCGAGCAGATGGGCTTTCTCATGAGGCTGGCATATTTGCGAGAAACACTCATCTGCGAAAGAGCTGCATCATTCGTGGGGTCCCAGGAGCCCAGAGAACCGACAACGATGGCGTCAACGTGGGGAGTTTTTGCCTTCCGTCGTAATTGCTCGACGATCGGGAGTTACTTGTCTATCTTGTTCTGCCGAGCAGAAGCAAAAGACTTGAGTCGGTCCTCAAAGGCAACGGTGAAGTCGATGATAAGTACTTCCCTGGACTTTTCGTCAGAATCAGGTCCAGGATCAAAGTTTTCGGCAAACCCGGAAATTTCTTATTGATGGACACAGAGCCAACGGATGACGGAATGGCTCTGGTCATACGGTTCCGAATGGCGTTATGCCGCCTCTTCCAGGCATCACTGTGTGGCTTACAATGATTGAGCACGTGAGGGATGGTTTCCCTAGTGTAGCCACACTTGCGGCACCTGGGATAGCGATTGCTAAAGCGCATCGTGGAGTTTAGCTGCAAGCACCCCGGGCGGGTGCGATGGATAAAATTCCAATCGCAGAAACGGGTGTAGTCGTCCGCCTGGAGAAAATGGTTGGATGCAGGGTGCTGGGAGAATATCTCCACAGTCTTCCGTTGGTCAACCAGGCCAGACAGTTGGTTAATAAAGTAAGTCTCCCGATCGTCTCGGAGGAGCCGGGTAACCAGGCCTGCGGTGGACGGAGCCACGTAGACTGGGTTAGGAGAACGAAAGAGATTTAAAAAGAAGCATCCCGGCTCCTCATTCCAGATCCACTCGAATTTTAAAAATTTTCGGAGACGATCTGCAGAGTGCTTAGCCCGGGACCATTGAGTTGAAAGGTTCTCTGACTCCCGGGCAAACTCATCAACTTTCTTACCATTAAGAAAGTCGGAATATTCGTCCGGGGTGGGATCATGGAGGATTTTTTTCCTAACAGCACTCTGCAGGCTTGCAAAGGTGACACTGGACGTGACAAGGTCGTCCGACGCCAAAAGTCTATAAGCGTGGGACACCGTATGGATATCCAGGAGAGTCCTAAGACGGGATAGGGCCGCCCCGCCCTACAATACAATAAATGAGCTCAAAAAATTGATAACTCTACAACTGGCGAATTTATTTTAAAAAATGTTCCTTAAACGTGGTCATTTAAACATTACAAAGATAGGGAAAATGCTGCGAGAAGTGACCCCCTTAAAGATATTATCTTTTCTTGCAGGCTTAGTGACCTTTCTTTTTTTTACTAAGTGAAATAAACTATATCATCCAAATTTCAAGACAATCAACATTATAAGATAAATTATGGGAAAACAAAAAAAAAAAATCATTACTGGCGGTATGTATACAAGGATTGCGAAAGATAATTCCTAGCTCGATACTAATATATTCGAGAAAAAAATATCTCTTGTTTCGTTTTAGTAATTTATTACACTTAATTTATCAAGTGTATTTTATAAATATTATTAGAAAAACAACAACATTAGAAATACCCTTGGACTTCTTCTCTCTTCGTATCGAAATGATATTCGTAGCATATTTCGAACACTATGAATTACCACAGATATACGAGGCATGTTTTTTAAGTAAGTACCGTTTTGAAATTAAAAAAAGACATGCAAAGATATCACAATAATTTTATTTTTACATGAAAGCCTGTACCGTAATCTACTTTTCTACATAATTTCCGTGAATATTGAGGCACTTGTCATAACGTGGCACCAGTTTTTGAATACCCTCCTCATAAAATTCTGCCGCCTGACTTGTTAACCACTGTATCACAAATGTTTTGACTTCGTTATCGTCTTGAAGACGCTGACCGCCCAGGTGTTTCTTCAAGTGCAGGAACAAATGGTAGTCGCTGGGCGCCAGATCAGGGCTGTATGGAGGATGATCTAGATTTTCCCATTTAAAAGATTTGATTAAATCTTTGGTCCGATTAGCCACATGTGGACGGGCATTGTCATGCAGCAAAACAATACCCTTACTCAACTTGCCACGTCTTTTGTTCTGGATTGCACGACGCAGATTGTTCAATGTCTCACAATAAGACGCTGCATTGCTTGTCTCATTACGAGGCAGAAACTCCACTAGCAATACTCCTTTTCAGTCCCAAAAAACTGTGCACATGATTTTCCGGGCAGAAATTGTTTGCTTAAACTTCACTCTTTTGGGTGATGATGAATGTCGCCATTCCATGGATGGTTGTTTCGATTCTGGTGTGACGTAGGCCACCCATGTTTCGTCACCAGTAACAATTTGGTCAAAAAAATCTTCACCTTTATTGCGGTACCACTCAAGGAAAGTCAATGCACTGCCTAAACGTTGGGTTTTGTGCAAATCCGTCAACATTTTTGGAACCCAACGTGAACACAATTTCCGGTAATTCAAGTTCTCGGTCACAATGCGATACAAAACACTACGAGAACATTGAGGAAAGCAGTCGGATAATGATGAAATTGTAAAGCGTCTGTTTTCTCTCACCTTTTCGTCCACTTTCTGCACCAAATCTTCATTAACGACCGTAGGACGCCCACTCCGTTCTTCATCATGCACATTTGTGCGGCCATTTTTAAATGCTCTCACCCATTTCCTTACCATTCCATCACTCATAATGTTTTGTCCGTAAACTTCACAGATCTCACGATGAATATCGATCGGTTTTACGCCTTTAGCACTAAGAAAAACAGCCCGTACTTCACAATCATCGGGACTCACGATTGTCGGAGGCATCTTAAACACTCAGTAAACAACGCATACAATAAAGAATCAGACTGTAATGGCGTCAGTGCGTAGACAAGAGATGTAGGTAACCAGCGAGTATGCACGGAACGCCGACCGGAGCACTGCGGCGGCGGAATCGCAAAACGGTACTTACTTAAAAAACATGCCTCGTATATGTAGCGAGCTACTAAAACTTTATAAAGGAATGATGTGATGGAAAATAAATTTATATTAAATTGCATCTCCCAGAATGTCAAACAATCATAAACTAAATCTGTACCTTCTAGAAATTTTCTAAGGAGCTCTCTGTCCTGTAGGTTTGTTGACTTACTAATAACCCTTGAAATCGTATCCTTCGCCTTTGTTCAGGATACTATGAAGTCGAGACTAAAAGATGTTCATAAATATAGTTTTCCTGAAGGAGGAAGTGGAGGGGAAGGGGGTTCTACTGCTTAAGTATACAAAGTGACATGCCGAACGACACTCAGAGGGTTCACTTTAGATGTTCGCCATCAATGTCAACTGAAAGAAATTTACTATACTTCTTGGAAAACAGCACATCCAATCCCAAGGAGAAATGCAGATAGTCTCTTTCCGCTTTTTCAATGCTATAATATTATTTTCATTTCAACGTCGTTGCTTTCCTTTTTAAATTACATTTTATAAACTCGACAAATTCACTTAATCCAATTTTCATACATAGTAATCATACTTCTCCAAAAATATTTCTTTTTTATATTCTAATGCGAGTAAAATATCTAAAAAAAGGTAAATGAAAATTAAGGAATAATAACCACTTATCCTTTTTATTTATTTATAATGAAACATAACGTAAATCATATAACAGTTACTATATAAATAGTTTCTTTAGTAATACCTATATAATTAATGATTATTATTTTGTTTCTTATTTATATGTTTTAAATAAAAAAAAACCAACTGGTATACTGCAATTTTTTTTTTTTTAATTTCTCGCAATTATTAAGGAAACTTCGAAAATATGTCACGGCGCTAGTTACATAAATTTGTTAAGGAACAGTGCAGTAAATAATAGCAAGTACAGTATGTAACACGTTTAGAAACCAATTCCTACTGACAAATCAGCTGGAATAGTCACAAAAGTGGAAACGGTACTTGAAACTAGTGTTGCTGCAATTGGATAAAACAAACATTCCACTGGAATTTTAGACTATTAAAAAGAAGTAAATACAGAAATATATACAGAGAGTAGAACATAATAAGCTAAAAATAGTATTCTTATTCGCACTTAAGAAAATATAAATTTTAAAATATATTCAAGATAACTGTTTTATTAGAATAGATCGGATTTTCATTTTATTTGCATTGAAAGTTCATAAGTGTGAGAAACATATAACAAAAGAAATTTTTTTTATCTTGAATGACATGGCTTACAAAATTAATTAATTATAGAAGTTACGATAGGAATAAATTGTTTAATGATAATTTAAAATACAGTCCATTAATTAAATTAAATTAAAACTTGTTGATAACATCCGTATTCCAGTTTCAAAATGGGATAGATAAATATTTTATTTTCCTGAAAAGTATCCAAAAATATTTTTTGTATAATTTATTCTAATATCGCCACCTTTTGTACAAACACATATTGCTCCATCGGCAGAGAAGACGAAGATTCTACCAGTTGTGGTTTATCACCAATTCGGCAATTTAAATGCGAGACCAACTTGTGATTTAAACTATATTCATGGATATAGAATGATCATTTACGTCGAAAATAGAATTGGACATTTTTTTGAAAGATTTGAAATGTGATTTGTGGTCGAAAGTATGGTAACACTGTCTAATAACATAAATATTTTTAAAAAAAGTAGATGGAGGGGGAATTCCTGTTCTATATCTGTAATTTCTATTTCCCCAAATTTATTAAAACGTCATTCTTATTTCGAGAATAAATTTCACGTAACCAAAATCATTGTTTTTATAGCCCAAATGTTCATTTAATTTATTCAAAGAATGGTAATTAATTAGTTATCATAGAGAAAAGTATCAATTCATGTGTCCATATGTATGTGTAAATGTTAATGTAAATTAGTAAATTTAAAATGAATCACGTGATTTTATTATATTTTTAAGAAATTAGAGATTTGCTAAAATTTAAGAATAAGCTTTATAGAATTCATTATATAATAACTAAAGCAATATATAATTAATTGTAAATTTAAATATAAATCAGAGTATTCGAATAACTTAATTAAAATAATTATATAACAGAAACTACGTTAATAAAGGCAGATTTCTTATAATCATTTAAGATATAACATTTTCAATGTAATTTTTTAAAAAAAGTATCCATTATTATTAAGAAAAATATAGTCATAAGAAACCCTTGTGATTTCGAATCGTTGTTTTAATTAACTTTCTGTTTTCATATAGCTATAAAAATATTTCTTTAAGAAAAGTAAGCATATGATAATTTCTATTTGATATTAAAGAAAATTGTGTTTTTATATTTTAACTCATCTTTATATACGAGTTATAAATGTTTAAAAAGCTCTGCGGAGTAAAAATGGACAAACTGGAAAAATCCTATTATATCCGCATCCTTGGGAATCAAGCTGTTTTCCTTTAAAATGTACCAATGGGAAATGCCTCAGAAAAGATGAATCATACCCATTTCACCCTTTCTTTAACGATGCGCGAAAACACATACAAAAATAAACATTTACGTGTCCTCTAACGGTGTTGAGATGGAGATAAACTTCTCTACTTAAAAAATAAATAGAAATATAACTGATTTATTAATTATACGTTTTTATACGTATTTGATCTCTAAATGAATTTCTTCTATATTAATTTAAATGTTCAATACCATAATTATATATGTTTAATATAGGATTGTAAGAAAAACTATGATGCTGTACTTAAGAATAAATAATGTAACTACATAATTCTATACAAAATTCAATTCACAAAACACTTTAAACTGAGAATTTAAGAAAATAAAGCAAAGAAATGAAGCAACGGAAATGAACATGAAAGTTATGTTGTTCAAATGACAAAGTCAAAAGCGAGAAGTTAATAAAACTATATTTAGAATATAGTTTCGTAAAATTTCGCTACAATAATATTTACTTTGCGAATGAAAGCTCCCTCTTCATGTTAAACTAAGAATTAACCATTTATAAACTACATTGTAAAAAATCATTACAATATTTTACTCGAAATTTTGAAGGAAAATTTCTATGAATTTCAGAAAAAGTAAACTGAGTTAAAAAAAATGATTTGGAACAAAATGATGAAAACATAATTGGCTTGGTCAGAAGATTACTCTTATCATTTATTGTACGAATGTTTATTTATTACGAATAATTAACTTATATATAATGAGAGGACACTGATTTAAACCTATTCTGAAATGAATATCTCTATTTCAAATTGGAGGATTCTAAAATTCCATTTGGGATGGCTCCTGGATTAATGTCTTATAGAAGTTTCAATCATTGATGGATAAATGATATCTTAACCAAGGCTGTTTCAAAGAGACTCAAATATTTCTAGCTGCTGTCGAAGAGTGATACTTCGCTAAATGATCTTTGATATTCCCAGATACTTAATATTAGAGAAAACCCCACTGAAATCTCAAAGCCTTTTGAAACTTAAAATAGTTTTTCCGTGTGTTACAAATTCAATTTTGTTAATAATAATTTAACGCAGAATAACCTATGAGTATTTTAAACGGTATTTGGCTAATTCCGTTTTCCATGTTTAGATAAAATGTTTTACATCCTAACTGAGATAGGAAAAGAAAATTTAAGATGCTCCAGATTTCACTGCTGATTACTAATATAGAATCAAAATTATTTTTTTCTGTGCAATTGTCTTCTAGAAATTTATCCTCTCTACCCATGGTTAATTTTTAAGTAAAATTATGTTATAGTATGTATGTAAGGACTAAGAATTTCAGATTCAATATAGATAAAATTCAGTCAAATAAATTGAAACATAAATAAAAGGAAAATTAATCTTTTGAAGATCATATATTATATTTACATATCATATTCATATTTACCTTAAATGGTTCCTTAAATTGATCAAATAAATTATGTAGGTAAATTAGGTTTCTCTAAATAGAGTAAAGAATGTCATTAAACAAACAAATTTCATGTCATTAATAATTTTTAAGATAAAGTATCTTTCCTACTTGAAGGTTCATTTCAATTTGAATTCCACATTTGTAGCAGACATAATGCTCTGAGATCCAGAGGAACATGATTTCAATGAGAGGTAATTCACCCAACTGAAATGAACAGTATAATTAATGTATATCTTATATTTATTCGGAATCTAAGGTATATAATCCAAACGTGAATACCTATTGTAGCAGCAACAAATAAAATAAGCAATTATAGAGAGCAAATAATTCTTCCTTTGGACTATTTTACAATACAAATATTAAATACAAAATAATAATGGGAACAAATTTGGTAATATGAATATTTTTGGTTTCGAACGATAAAGAAATGAAATTATATATGCATCAATAATTTAATTAAAGTATCAAAACAAAATTATTCAAATCATTTAATTTTTCACGACAGTTTTACACATATTTTCTGAGCCACAAATTATGGAAATAAAATTACTCTGCGGAATTTATATTAATTGAGAGAAGCATTCGTTTCTGAAAATTCATAATTTTACATCCTAAATCATTCTACTGTTATTTTGGGATACTTCAAGGGCGTTTAGATTATTCATGCGTACATACAGTGATAATCACCATTTACATTTTATCACTTAGAACAAAAATAGCAATCAAATATGCGCATGTTTAAGAATTTATTTTATTTACTCACATTAGTTTTTACTTGAAATGATTAAAGGGTCACTTAAAATGTCTGATGCACAATCCAGTTTCTGTATTTAGTGTGTTGTTACTCTCTCTGATCATATTTATTAAAATCTCGTGCATTTTAACGAGGTAATATTTTAAATTAGTATGGAAAAATTAATTATGTTAATGATTCACAAAATAACCTACAAAAATACTGTCCAAGTTTTGAAAATAAATGAAGCTACATCAATTAACTTAAAAACTATTGCAAGAATAATATTATTCAGCATTATTCAACTCAAATGATAAGAAATAAAATTAACCTGAACGAAATTCTGCCAGGACTACGAAATATATTGTAATAGAAAGAATTATCGTTACAGAGGACCTCGTTGCAGCTAGATTTTATTGTTCCTTTTAAAAAAAAAATAGTAAAATTCTGTTATATAGATAAAACTATCATCTATTAATAGATAAAGTAATCATTTATTTTAATCTCATGCTAATACTTTACGACCATTATTGTTAAGAAGTCTCACGTCTATCAAACAACGATAGGTCCCTAATATGTTGTCTCCTGACAGTTCTGTCTTAGATGCCTTCAAAAGCGGTCCCTCCATTTTTGCGGTTTTCGATTTTTTTTTTTTTTTTTTTTTTTTTTTTGCAATAGTGTTGGTTTTTAGGTATCCTTTTTTACCCCTGCGCATTTTTTGGTGGGCATGCAATAATTGATAAATTTTTATTCATGCTTTTTTTTTTCTTATGCAAATAATTCTGATTTTTTCCACACTGCTAATCGAAAACATATTTTTGACTTTTATTTTCTCTGTAACAAATAAAGCTGTCACATATAATTCTGAATCAAAAATTTCAGTGCTGCCATTTGTTGCTCACTTATTCTTTTTGTACTCTATACAGGCAGTGGTATAAATTTGATACCACTTAGTTCAGAGTATGAAACCAATATTTCATATAATTTGTTTTGAGGAATTAGTAGAATTTGCCTAAAGTTTCAAACATGAAGATTGGGTAGCTGTTGAATTTAAAATTTTCAAACCATTTCAGAAACATTTCTGTGATGCAAAAGACAACCACTTGTTAGGAACTTTTGTCAGATTCGAAGCATTGACTTTTATAACTAATTTCCTTGGCTCTGCATTTCATTTAAGTAAATAAAACTATAAGCTACCATTTGTAGATAAATGTATGGTAAACAGACACATAGATTTGTGTTATTACATAGATTTTTAACGTGCTAAATATGTGGTATAAAAATATGCGACAAAACTCTGAAAAAGTTTTAATAGAGGGTATGGTCCCCTCATACAGATGCACAATCCTTGCACCATAAATTTATGCTAAATAAGAGAGTTTATGAGTTCCTGTGGCAATTTGTCCCATTTTTTCAGCAAAATTACTTTCAGGTCTTCGAAGGTTCTTGAAAGGAATTACAAATTACAATTTCCCTCCTCAGAGCTCGAGAGAGAGAGTGCATAAATTTTTATTAGCCATCTAAGGGGCTATTGTTTTAGGTGAAGCGTTTGGGCGTACCAAATTACTCATCAATTTTTTTTTTATCATTTGCTTCATTTTTGTGATTATATTTATCTTATATATATTCAATTTAATAATTTTTCGTATTTAATTTTAGTTGTTTGTAGCTTATATATATTAAATTTAATAATTTATCATTTGCTTTAATTTTAATTACATTTATCTCAAATATATTCCATTTATTAATTTTTGTTTGCTTTAATTTTAAATGCATGTAGCTGGTGTATATTAAATTTAATAATTTATTGTTTGTTTTAATTTTAATTACATTTATCTTAAATATATTCAATTTATTAATTTTTCGTTTGCTTTAATTTTAAATGCATGCAGATGGTAGATATTAAATTAAATAATTTATTGCTTGCGTTAATTTTAACTACATTTATCTTAAATATGTTCAATTTATCGTTTCCTTTAATTTTAATATCGGAAAAGCTTACAATTGTCCATTTGTCTATATTTCCTGGTTTGTTTTAATTCTTCTAGGTATTTAACTGAGTATTTTAATAATAATTATAAAAAAAAGCTCACTTTAGGTGGCTAAATTTGTTATTTGCAAAACTTTGCATAGAACTTTTTTTCCAACTTGAAATTTTTCTTCGGAGTCTGATTTTGCCTCACTGACACTTTATAACGTATTTAAGACCTCTATATTTCACTGTAATAAAGTGAATAATCGCATATCAGTCTGATTCGAAAATTTTAGTGCTGCCATCTCTTATTCTCTAACCCTCTGCGTGGGCGATAATATGAATTTTATACCACTTAAGTTTGAAGTATGAAACGAATACTTTATATATTTTTTTTGAGTTGTTAGTGATATTTACATTAAGTTTCAAACATATAGAATGGTTAGCTGATGAAATTAAATTTTTCAATTTAATAGAGAAAAATTTCTGTACTGGTTAAAACAACCGCTTGTTAGAAACTTTCATTAAATTCGAAGCAATTACTTTTTATAATCATTTTGCATAGTTGATCCATCTAATTTAAGTAAATAAAACTATAAGCTACCATTTGAAGTTAAATGAGTAGGGAAAAAAGGCATTTTACGCAGACATTTAGAGTCCTAAATATGTGTTATATAAAATATACTACCGCCTCTGAAAGGGGCATGTTATCTGTTTCTTGATACTCAAATGGACTAATGGACTATTTAATTTTATTTAAGTCTATTTGTTCATATTATAGTAGCGATTATCGATCTAGACCCTATGGGAGTTTTCTTTATTCAATACGATTTCAATAATTTAAGTGTAATAAACTAATTTAACTGCAATTTACTTTGAATTAGTATAAAATCGACAAGTACATCTCATAATGTATACTTATTTGTAAACCCATAACATATGATGTACATTAGCTTTAATATTTCAGTTTATCCTTTGCGACAAATTTTGCAAATTAAGGTAGATATATTTCAATAATAATGAAATAATTTCTACATTTGAATGGATAGGAATAAAATTATTATAGCTAAATAAGTAAACTTAATTTCATGATACCTAATGTCTGAACTGCTTTAAATACTACTTTGTTTAAATATATATTTTTTTTCTACATTTAAAATATAAATTATTGAAATTGTTAAAGTGATCGTAATATATATAAGGAAAGCATATTGTTTTGATCATCAGAATTAGGAATGATCTCGAAAATCTCCATGTGATCTGTAAACAATAGGTTCTTCAACTTGCAGATCTATGAACACCAGCATAGTGATTCAGCAAACTGTTTTATATTTTGGAGGAGCGGACACACACACTCATTTCTTTAAGATGAAAATATTTCACTTATCAAGCAACTCAGATAGCTGAACTTTATGATTAATAAAC
This sequence comes from Nephila pilipes, assembly GCA_019974015.1. Lineage (NCBI taxonomy): Eukaryota > Metazoa > Arthropoda > Arachnida > Araneae > Nephilidae > Nephila > Nephila pilipes. Next base: position 20,453 of record BMAW01003601.1, read on the forward strand.
TGTTACGTATTAATGAAGATTAATCTAGAATATTGTGATAAATATTTATGTAAATAAAAAGAAAGGTAATTTTTACGACATAGACATTAGGAAGATGTAATTCGTTGCGTCGCGAACGATGTTAGAGGGACTCGAGACATAAAAATATCCAAATTTAGGAGTACATTATGAAGAAAGAGAGGCTATTTGAAAATGTTAATATACTAAAAATGATAAGGCAGAACAGGATGGGTATATTTTTTCATAGTCTCTTGTTGCTACACCATCGTTTACTTTTATGAGATTTATTGCGTTTCGAAGTTAGTAAACGTCACTCTTAAGGGCAGCGAGAGGCCTATTATCAACGGAGTTAGTGACTTTGAGCTTCTGACGAGAATGAGACACCTGATATGACGCATGTTCACTAATGTGAGTCTGTGAGTGACAGAGGAGTTTAATGGCGCAAGAGCCAGATGCGGCCTTGCAGCGCCAAACAAGGTGTAACTGCGATCCAGACGTTTTAATGAACGAGTGATAGTATTTTCAATTCAGCAGAAACCGAATGAGGCCATTCGCCAAACATGGTAAGTTGTGAGTGTGAAACAAGTAAAATATAAAATGTGATAAAGATGTGAAAAAAAAATGTATACAAAATAGGGTGACCTGATTGAAAGATAAAAAATAGAAAATGATCGCTAAGGTATCACGGGACTAGTCACCCGTGTTTGCGAAAATAGTGTACGCCCCATGGGAGAGAAAACTATCACTGAGATCCCTCAGGTTCGCTGAGTCCGTACTCACCTGAAGAAGTTAAGCCCCTGAGGGCACCCCCTTTTCTAAGCTTCCACTTCTTACAGGCGTAAATTCTTAGAGCTTCGAAAAGCATGAGTTGCAACATGAAGGACATTTTTGTTGTGAAAGATGGCTCCAATCAACGTCTCCATTGAAAGAAAGTCAGTCATGAATTCGTGATCATTTTGTTTGTAAGTGATTTTGGAGTTAAATTATACAAGTATTTTTAATGCCTCCTAAAAAGTTCATCTAAAAGCGTAATAAAGAAATCGTCAAGTTATTCAACACTTAAATTGATTCATGTATAAGAAATTATAAATTAAAACCCTGATTGATTGATTTTAAAGTCGTTCTTGAAAGCAACACGAGGGTTCTTGCAACGTAAAATATAAATTTTAAATTTAGTCAAAGGACAAAGACAATACACGAGTTGTTACCTTCGTCTCAATTCTTCAGCACCCAGGAAAGAATTGAAGACTCGAAAACAACCACGTGCTTTTTCACCGCAACAAAGGCGTGGTTTTAATGATATTAAATCAGAATCAACGAATCTGGATGCGCCGATGTCCTCGAGCAGGCGACAGTGACCACTCGTCTCACGTTGCATTACAACTGAAACGCAAGACTCGATGGAAACAAAGCTATTTATGATAAATATTTATGCTGACAACTCATCTACCGTAAACGCATAAGAACATAGGAATAAGAAAATCACAAAGTGTTGTTTTATAATTGTCTTTAAAGCGATCTATATTTATTAATTTTTAAATATTTTTAATTAGTTGTATTTGATATATTAAAAAATTCAAAGTATGTACGTTTAGTTAAAAAAAAACTCGTACACACACACATTAATCATTACATAAGAAATACCATCATGTGCTGAAATATAAAATAAATATTTCTACTTTTTTCTATTAAACCATGCGAATGTGGAATAAATCTAAAGTCACGTTTCATAAAGTACTCATCAAGTAATAAAAAAGAAAAAATATATTTTTAAATAAAAAGATTTAAAAATTATTCGAAATATTTTATTTGTAGTATATGAAAAATATTATTTTAATTGAAATATTTAACTGCATTTAAATATATTTAATTGTAAGTGTGGATAATAATTATTTATATTTAACAACCAATTAAATATCTACTCTGAATTTATAAAATATTTCTTACAAAATTTCCAACTTTTCACATTAAGATAGGTTACTTTATATATTTAGTAATAATTAAATATCTCACTATATCACTAACACATATTAAAAATTTCAAAACACAATCACAAAAGCGCACAATATATATAGAAAAACATTAGATAAAAATAGAAAAATTATTAGATTCTCCTTAACACTATAAACACAAAACATTTTATGATTTCCATAAGAAACACGCCACATTGAACATTTTAAAGCAAATAAAATTTTATTTAGTGTTCTGCAATGCAAATCGTTTTTAATTATATAAAACATTTCAAAAATAAGTGTAATTTGCTATTTACACATGTCTAACATAAAAGATTAGTTTTTCGTAAAAATTTTTGAACTAAAACTTTTTTTCACTCAGATCCAAAATTGTTCTTCCAAATTATTGGAAAATGTCTATACAATTAAATGAAATCTATTTTATCTGCGTTAGTTTAATATATTACCTTCTAAATATTATCACTGTTCGAATAAATGTTTCAATGCATCATCATACCATAATTTTTTTCAAACCTACTTCATGAAATTGGAAGAACTTTTCCATGAAAACTTCCTAACAATAATTTGTATCTATCACTGAAATGTAGTTTCAATGTCACAATCCAAAATATAATAACAGAGTTTCACAATAATAACAATGCTTTAAATATAAAAAATATTTATGCTTGAAATATTTAAATTTGTGTCACATTTTAAACAATAAATGTTCTCTAAAGAGAAAGGATAAATATCAATTGAAGTAAGATACTTGTGTTTACTAATTAAAATTTTAAAATTAATTCTTGAATGTCATACACGTTAATATCAAATACCCGGAATCCAAAAAATCATTTCTTGAATAGGTGAAAATATGTTTATTCTTTTTGATGAATAATTGACTTTTCAAGGGACAGCCTTGAGCGAATGATATCATACAAGTATCAAAAACATGAAGGCCTCTCCTCAATTCAGATACAGGAATGTCTTTTTAAACTACTACTTTGAGTGAAAGATTTCTTGCAGAATTAACAATTGTAAGGTTTTTCTTTTGTATGAATACGTAAATGAGTTCTAAGAGCACTCCTGACACTAAAAGCATAATTGCAAACTTCACACACATAAGGTTTTTCCTTAGTATGGATGCGCAAATGTCTTTTTAGATTACCAAGTTGACTGAAAGATTTCTTGCAGAATTCACAATTGTTAGGTTTTTCTTTGGAATGAATAAGTAAATGACTTCTTAGCACACTCCTGTTGCTGCAAGCGTAACGACAAACTTCACAGACATAAGAATTTTCCTTTGTATGAATATGAAAATGCGTTTTTAGGTGACCACGTTGACTGAAAGATTTCTTGCAGAATTCACAAACATAAGGTTTTTCCTTAGTGTGGATATGAGTAAATGTCTTTTTAAACTACTATTATGAGCGAAAGAAGTTTTGCAGAATTCACAATTGTAGGGTTTTTCTTTTGTATGAATGCGTAAATGAGTTATAAGAGTACTCCTGACACTACAAGCAAAATTGCAAACTTCACAAACATATGGTTTTTCCTTAGTATGGATGCGCAAATGTGTTTTTAAAATACTACTTTGAGTGAAAGATTTCTTGCAGAATTCACAATTGTAGGGTTTTTCTTTTGTATGAATGCGTAAATGAGTTATAAGAGTACTCCTGACACTACAAGCATAATTGCAAACTTCACAAACATAAGGTTTTTCCTTAGTATGGATGCGCAAATATGTTTTTAAATTACTCTTAAGAGTGAAAGGCTTCATACAGAATTCACAACTGTAAGATTTTTCATTTGTATGCTCATCCATAATGTTGAAATAAATTATAAATCAGGAAGTCTTTCTTACCTAATATCTTATGACTTGTCTCAGCTTTCGACCACTTTCATAGGAATATTGATGTTTGCATACGGAGGTATATGCGGTTCAATAATAAATGGTAATTAGAGCAAAATAACACTAATCAGTCGTATCCAGCGCTAAAAGTATACTTTTTTACAAATATTTGAAACTGAAACTAAATTGAACTATAATTGATACATCCCTTACTTGTCATGCATGTATACACTGACACAATATTCAGTTTAATTAAACTTAGTATAAAATATATCATTAGTATTGCTTTTTAAATTTAATTTAATGTGCGTGGCGTCGATGTAGCAGAACATCAATTTAATGTAAATAACCAAATTTTATCAGTGTGAGAAATTTACTTCAATTATTAAATATCGTTAAACTTATGGAATGTAATAATTTAATTTGTAGACAGTAAGAAAAATCTTAATGCATTGAGGAATTGAATATTTCCTCAAGGATTTAATTAAAAGGAACATGAACCTTTTTAATAACGAGAAAAAAGGAAAGTTTAATTTTTTTTAAAATTCATGTATGTTTTATTTTAGATATATCCTGTGACCACAAAACGCTGGATGTTATATTCGCGGCCATCTAATTTCGTCAAGTCATGGTTTTTATCATTATGGACATTGAGATTTGGCGGGATGTGGAAATTAGTAAGGGAATGTGTCAGCTCACAGATATTATCCTCGTCACTTTACCGAGTTTTAAAATTTCAAGATCTATCGCCAATGGAACACATATTGCTTCTGCGCGTCTTTAATTAAACCTACCAAAATGGGAATATTTTTTCAAACATTTCGTTTGTTCTGTAGTTTAAAAACTCAAGTCATCTCATTAGAACTCAATTTATTACCTTAAAGTCTTTTGAAAATATAATTTTTTGCATTCGAAATACACCGTCCGATTACAGTTTGTTCTTTATGTTAAAACAGTTTAAAATTGAAATCTCAATGGTATAATAATAAAAACAACACAACATATCTTGAGGAAAATGGTAGAATGAATGGGAAAACTTTTTACATTGAAATGTTTTTTGTTTGTTTTAGTAAAAATACTCAGCAAATACTTCAAAAGTTTTAAATCTAATATTCGTGTCGGAATCCAAAAGCCTGATTTTCAAAAGTTTTATTTAATATTTGAATCAGAATATGCATTTAACAAAGCCATATTTTATTATTGAAACCCACAAACCAAAATAAAATTCATAAGAAAATATGAAGAGATAATTTAATAAGTCAAAAATTTTGATTTTTCCAGAAATAAATCCTTTTGATTCATAACACATGATAACACTTGATCGAACAGGATTTCATTGAGATTCACTTAAATTATAGAGTGTCAAACATCCTAAATTCCGTTTTGGCTTACTAAATATCATTGTATTCATTTCACAATACCTTATGGATTTCAATCCACCTCTATATTGAATTGTTAAAGAGCGACAGGTGATAGATCTCACGAAGACAATGTCTGACGTGTTACAGCACTCTTGTATGTTTTCCATTGAGTGTCTGGAGGTTTCGCTTTCTTAACGTCGCTCTAGACGCAATACTAGGGCTATAGGTGATTAACATTGTAATTTTGAATGTCGGCCAAGTGACGAGGGGAACACATGAGATAGTACTCCCTCCCAACTTCCACTCCACTGCAACGGGAGGACTTTAGGTCCCTACGGATTTAACATGAATCTGCCACTGCTACACGGCGGTTCTTTATTTGCATCAAATCTGGAACCCAGACTCGAAGAAGACCGCCAACGCAATTCCACGATTATGATTACTAGAATTCCGTGGCCCTGAGTTTCTGAAGGATATTCGGAAACCTTTTAAATCATGTGCCCTATTCATTAGATAATTTAATAATGCAATGAGTTTAGTAATTTTTTTTTTTCAAAACAGGATTATTTTATTATTTCACTTTTATAATTTTGTTTCCTTAGAACGAATCAAACTGTAGAACTAATGAAAAATCATGTAGTTTTAAGATTTAATACCAATATGGTTTTAGGTATAAACTTAAGTTTATTACTTACTCTTCTAACTTCCATTTCCTGCCGCTTGAAGGCAGTGTCGTCTCTTAGACAGTAACGTAGAGCAATAGAGACGGGACACTTAAAAAAAATACTTAATTTTTAGAATGCTAAAATCAGGTTTGGGTGACCACGAAATTTGTTTTCATCCGTTCAAGTGACAGTTTAGTATTCATGGTGGTGCCTCGAGTCCTGCGCTGCGTCTATCGAAACGTGTGCTCGAGTCCTCACGTCACTAAAGACCTTCCGTAAGAAAGATCTGATGCATGCGAAACATATTCGAAGTGTCAGTCCCGTTTACTTGGTGTGGAAGTTTGGAGAGTGAAGTACCAGCTCTGGTTTTCTCCTTGCAATTTGACCGAGACTCAAAATTTCGAGATCAATCGCTAATAGCTCATGTTACTTCTTAATGTGAGGTTAATAAAAAATAATAGACACGTGTTTTGTATTATTATTTAAAATTACAGAGTAACATCGGGAGTACCCGATAGGCTATCTCCTTTAAACTAACACTCTGGATACTTTTGCGTAAAGTTTTCTTTATTTGAAGATGTCTACCAAATGTTGAGACGTGATTAATGTAGATGAGAAAATATTTATTGAAGAGTAATGAAAAGGTTTGAGGAGAAGCTTATACAAGCAAGGAAGCGTTTAATATGCGTGGTTGATGTTCTTTTTTTGGCAGGTATGGTTTTATGTAAATTACGTTAAATAACAGTACACGTAGAGAGGATTAATTACGCGAATTTAACTTAAATCTTAAAAATAATATTTACAAGTTAACATTCTTATGGGACTTAAATTTGCTATGCAAATGTGACATTTTTCGTATTTCTAGAAAGCATTTTGGACACGTCGCTGTAGTGGAACATTTAATAGATATTTGATGTCTCTTCTTGGAGTAATTTTCTGAGCGTAAGGAAATTGACCACTCCTCTTCCAATAATCCTTTATTGGAAGAGGCGTCATAATCCTTTTTTTTTTTTTTCCTAATAGCTGAATGAAATAAACTCAGCTATTGGACACTGAGCACTCCGACCCGTAAAGGAAATGTCATCTAAAAAAATGTATATATAATATGGGATTGTGTTTGTTTTCCCAGATATTGGACTGTAAACGGTCAGGATTCACAGGAAACAGAAATGTTGCTTGCCCTTTATCACATTTTTCTTTCATCTAAGTCCATTTCACATTCATCAAAGTCCATTTGTCTTTCATGAGGATCTTTACCGGATATAAGAAAGGACCACTAAGGCACATGTTATGTGTGATACCAACAGTAGATGTTAGAGACAATGGAGGTGATTATATAAGTCAAACATCTTCTTCAGAGTAAAATGTTAGGGATGAAAAATAGAAAGAATTTACAAAGGATGAACGCATCGAACCCTTATGTAATGCTCTACTACGGACGCAACTCTATTGGATCAGATAAAATGAACAGTTAGTTATTTTATTAACCGTAAAATTTGGACGTTGTGGGAAGAGAATCTCCGCAGGCTCTATTTTATATTTTTTTTTTATGTTTTGAAGAACTTTATATCTTTATCAAACTTAAATTGAGTTTCTGACTGATTAGAATTCTTCAAACCTTAAGTTGATTTGGATTATTCTAAATAATCAATATTGTGCGCTGAAGAAGGGAATATTACAGGAGAGTTTAACCCGTTCTTCGCTGTTGTGAGATTTTAATATAAAACCGTGATAAATGAGTTCTCGAAAGCAAACAAAGGCCGTGCGATCGTGCCTATGTAAATGACTTAACCAGCAGAAAAGCTATACGTAACGCAGCAGTAGTCTTACATGTTGGTGGGAAAAAAGACAAGCAAAAATCAAAAGCTATCTCTTTGAGAGTGTAATTAAAATTTTACATAAAAACACAAATTGATATTTTTTCCAGTAATTATTGTACGCAATTAAAATTTTCTTAAAAAAATTTCATGGGGAAGAAGGGGGATGATCAAGGAAGAGTATTTGTATAAAAAAGGAACAAAAGAAACTAAATATTCATTTTTATGTTGGATAATGTCAGAAGGAAGTGGTCGCGTTATCCTAGTGGTTATAATGGCAGACTCGTGATTTTTGTCCAGTCACGGTCCAGTAAAACATTTTTCAAAAAGAGTTTTTTACAGAGAGTGGTGGTAGAGGTCAATGGTGCAAGGGCCAAATAAAGCTATCCTGGGCAAACAAGGTGTTGTGCTCTAGGCATTTGAAAAATGGTAAAAAGAAAAACTGGTTGACAAGAAGGAGGGTAAGCATATTCCCACAAATTTAAAAAAAGAAATTCAAATATATTTTTGGTGCTTTATTTTTCACTCCCCTCTTCTAATTAAACCATTGTTTCGTGATTTTTTAGAAAACAGTGACAGTGACGATTGAATGATAATGTCGGTAAACTCAAATGCGACTATTCTGTAACTGTGTTCAAGACATAACAAGAGCAGAAAAAAGTAAAAATTAATTGACAAAAAGGAGGGTCTAAATTTATATATATATATATATATATATATATATATATATAGAAAGAAACAAAACTCAAGGTTTTTTTATGTTAATTGTTTTTACTTTTGTGATCTTTTATTTCAGGATGCAGCATATCGGTACTTCTAGAAACGTTTGGGAGAAATATTTCATTTCAAATAAGTAGTTTAATGAAATGTATTAACTAGCACAAAACACATAATTCGACAACAAACACTTATTAACCACTTTCTCTCTCTTTGTATATATATATATATATATATATATATACAGCTTATATATAACATAAATGTAAATTATTCCTATCGATTTTGAGCATACATAATATAAAAATCATGAGGCCGTATTGGATTTTCTGTATTATTTAAAGCTGTGAGAGGACTCATCTTCTATAGATGCGTTGGTTACATCATTGATATGATACGTAATAAA